>JANKYF010000005.1:9629869-9640069 GCA_029829435.1 Erythroxylum hondense | reverse complement strand
AATATTTTTGTAATTTGATCGTAATATCATATTGCGTGTTCTATTGCTTTATGCAATATAATTTTGAAGATTATTACCAAAATGATACCTCACATATTGAAAAGCTTATCGACTTCAGCTATTTCAGAATCTCATAGTACTTTTATAGCAATTAGAAGCATTTAGGATAATTGCATTATTCTATTTGAAATAATGCACTCGTTCCATCGTCGAACTAGGGGAAGAAATATTCTGCAGCTCTAAATATCGATATCAGTAAGGAGTACGATCGCATGGAATGGACTTTTGTTAAGGTAATTATGATAAAAATGGGTCTTGCTGGTGGTTTTGTGGATCTCATTATTTATTGTCTCTCAACAGTCAGCTATAAGATTCTTCACAAGGGGTTTAAAATTGGATCAGTGATTCCTACGCGGGACCTGAGACAGGGAGACCCCCCTCTCTCCTTATCTGTTCATAATCTGCACTAAGGGTTTATCAAGATTATTCGATCATTCATTTTCAGCGGGCAGAATATAGGGATGTAAAGTTTTGTATGGAATTCCTGTCTTATCTCATTTGTTCTTCATGAACGATAGCCTTATTTTCTTTTAGGTTAATGCACAAGAAGCTAGTGAAGTTTAAAGATGTCTACAGACTTATGAGAGAGCATCAGGACAACTTATTAATTTTGCAAAATCTTCTATAACATTTAGTGCAAATACCCCAAATTTAATAAGGGAGTCTATTTGTGTCATCCTTGTTGTTTCAAAAAAAGAGTCTTTGGGACCTTGGGCTACCTTCTCACATAGGGAGTAATAAGAAATAGATATTTGGTTTTATAAAAGATAGATGTGGAAAAGATTGAATGTCTAGAAGAGAAGACCATTTTTTAAGGTGGGTAAAACTGTGTTGTTGAAAACTATGTTACAAGCGATACCCACTTATGTGATGAGTTTGTTTTTTCTATCTAAAACTTTATGTGCTGAATTGGAACGAATCATGACTTCGTTTTAGTGGGAAAAAGGTGCTAATCAAGAGAAAGGAATTCCTTGGATGTCCTGGCAGAGATTGGTGAAGAATAAGATTTTCGGTAGCCTTGGTTTTAAAAACATCCATGAGTTCAATCTTGCACTTTTTGGAAAGCAGGGTTGGAAGTTGATGACTCAACCTGATTCGCTAGTATCTCATGTTCTTCAAGCTCGTTATTTTGCAGGTTCATCCTTCTTATCAGTAGATTTAGGAAGCAATTCGAGTTATTTATGGCAAAGTATTTGAGAAACCCGTTTTTTGTTATAACGATGTATGCATTGGAAGGTTGGAGATGGTTCCCAAATTCTAATATTGGACTCAACGTGGCTCAATGATATGGAGAATTATTTTATTGTTTCTTCAAAACTTCCTTATTCAAATGTTTTCTTAGTTGTGGATTTGATGGAGAATGTTTCATGGAATCTTAATTTAATTCGCTCACTTTTCTCTAGCCATGATTATGAATGGATTTTGGCAATATCATTAGGTAAACGATTGGCGAGAGATGATTGGTATTAGAAATTTGAGAATAAAGGCCGTTACACAGTGAAGAACGCTTATAAACTCTTGTGTCCCCTTACGAATACAACTTTGCCAAGTTATCAATAGGTATAGAGGCAGATATAGAGCTGTGTGGTTCCGCCAAAGGTGATCAGTTGTATTTGGCGTGTTTTAAATAGTGTATTATCGTGCTTATCAGGGCTACGAAGTCGTCGAGTTGATGTTAATGTGTGTTGCCCGATTTGTAATCAAGAAGATGAGATATTACAATATGTGTTCCTCGACTGTCCACTCATGAAGTATGTCTGGTCGAGAGTTCTCCAGAATTGATAGCATCCAGGAACAATTTCTTTACTCGACTGGTTTGCGTCATTCTTTCTACCTATAACGAAAGATCGACAGTATACCGTTTTGATGATAATTTGGGCAATCTGGCAGAGTAGAAATGGAGTTGTGTGGAATAAAAAGTGGAGATAAGCCAATACCATTGTTTGCTTCGTGCAGAGAACCTTGGAGGAATGGCGGCTTGCTCATGCTTCAGGTATTGTTCTGGCAATACCAGCGACAAGAACGATGAGTTGGCAACCTCCGGATGTGGGTTGACTGAAAGTTAATATTAACGCCGTCATCGGAAGCAACTCCAATTTTATGACTGTTGCAAGTGTTGTATGTAATTCTAATTCGATTTTATAGTTGCAAAATCGTGGAAGTTTTCAGGCAAATTGAGTGCTAAAAGTACAGAGACAATAGTTATCAGAGAAGTCCTTAGTTGGATCATGCTTCAGAATTGGGATATAGTTATTATTGAATCGGATGCGAAGATCGTGGTTCAAACAATTAATGATGGCTTTTATAAAGACTCTTTCTATTTTGGTTTGTTAGTTTGTAATTGTAAATCTCTATTGAATGAGATTAGAATAGCTAAATGTATTTTTAGTTTCAGATGAGGCAATTTTGCTATCAATGTCTTAGGTACGATTGCATTATTCACTTCTAAACTTGGAGAATAGTTCATAATACCCTCTCCATCCGTTGTTAAAGTTCTTACCTTAGAGTAATGAAATTTTTACCATCTACTCAAAAAAAAAAAAAAACAGTTCGTTTTCCAGGGATTTGAAGGGGTCCTCGACGTAAATAACATTATTTTTATTTTTACTAAAAAAATATTTTTATTATTTAAAGCAACTTTTTTTATTAGTCTCGGGAAATAATTTATTAAAAGTGTTAAAGAAAAGAGGAGGACGAAGACCGGAAGACGTATAAAAAACTTCTAAAAGAAGACCGTAAATGCGCCAAAAAGTTGGTTGAGATTGAGAGCCGAGTCGGTGTCCTGACTCCTGACCCCGCCTACTCGGGCCCCGTACAATCGGTGGGTCTTGCTTCGTATTATGAAATCACATTTTCGCAAGCTTATGACCAGAAGAACTCGCAAAACCATAAATCTTCAAAGCAACTCTCAAATGTACTTGTCCAATATGTGTTCTTTCATCTCCTCCACCAATTTCTAGTAAATTAAGTGATTGATTTATTATATTATAGAAAAGAAAATTTCCCAATCATTGCCTCCGCATCTTCTGTATTCGGATCACTTGGGAGACTTCTTTTACGGAGTCGGAGAATGCAGTTTCTGAGTTGTAGCTCTTTTAAGGGTGTAAAGATTGAATCTTTTCCAGCTTCTCTCTGCCTTCACCGCTTTTATTTGGTGGGCGTGCTCCGATTTCTCCATTTGAGGTATACCCTTTTCCTGTTTCTTAATACGGGTACGTTTTTGGGTGGAATATGGTTGTTTCTTTTTGTGGGTACCTTGAGTTCTGCAGCTTGCATCAATGACTGGGTGTAGGGTATAGTTTCGTTTGTCTTTTGAACTCTGCTACGGTTGTTTTGATTGGCTCTGCTATAGTCTTCGCCTTGCTTTGTTTTGGTGGTTTTAAAATCTCATCAAACTCATAGCGTAAGCATAGCTAGAAAGGTGTTTTCTCCATCCACTCTGTTTAATTTGTTGGGGGAAGGGGGAGAGGAGGATGAGGTTAATATTAGTGGATGAATGAGGAAGTGTAAATAAGGTAAAGGATCCACAGTTGAGCATGTAATGGTTTGGCATCCACTGTTGATGGAGGGTCTGTGAGTACTGCTGATAAGGATTCATGGACAGTGATTTGGGGTCTGACATTTTCTCCTTTGTAATGTTGTCTAAAATTTCCAGAATAAGTGCTTTTACTGTGTAAACAAAAGAAAAAACAAGTCCTTTATATAACCTAAATTTGTAATTATCTCAATAAATTATGAAATGTCTAATTGATTTTCTTTTTTCACCCAATCCAAATAAGAATAAACAGGGCACAGCTAATATTGATGTTTATAATTTTAGTTTCTTAATGTGTAGTTGCCTGTAGTGATTGTTATTAATGATGGACCTCAATGAGCGCCTGCTGCCACCAAAACGTGCTTCAGAAATGAACGGTAGAGATGCATCTTATCTGCCATCAAAAGCTGCTTCAGCAATAAACATTAGAGATGCATCTTATCGGCCATCTGCCTCTGGACGCCAATCGTTTCAAGGTGTGGATGTATTTAGTTTAAAAAAGCGTGGTCAGGGTCTTCGGTCTTGGATTTGTGTTGATGCATCTGGGAACTCTCAGCTTGTTGAGGTTGACAAGTTCACTGTGATGCGTCGATGTGATCTACCTGCTCGTGATCTACGCTTGCTTGATCCTTTGTTTGTTTACCCTTCAACTATTCTTGGTAGAGAGAAGGCTATAGTAGTAAACTTGGAGCAAATTCGATGTATTATTACAGCTGACGAAGTTCTACTCCTCAATTCCCTCGACAGCTGTGTTTTGCAGTATGTTGTGGAGCTACAGAGAAGATTGACAGCACCTGGTGTAAGTGACGTTTGGCAATCAGAAGGATCTCATTTCAATAGAAGGAGAAGTAGAAACTTTGACAATGTTTTTGAGAATGCATCCCCAGATTACTTGCCCTTTGAGTTTAGAGCTCTTGAGGTTGCCTTGGAAGCAGCTTGTACTTTCCTTGATTCTCAGGTTTGTAAAGGAGAACGATGTATCTCTGATAGACATAATTCTGAATGTGCCTTGTTATATTTGGTAAGGATAGAATGCCATTGATGAGAAATCATCTACACCTATTGTTTTGTGTGAGCTGTTTCTCATTATGTTCCTTCTATTTTTGCTTTCCCTCTTCTGTGGACCATTCAACCATAATTTGAGTTAGTCAACCCTTATCACATACAACCTTGTTGATATTTAGCAAATAATAATTACTTTTCTGGCTTCATCTTCATTGTCTTCATGTCCTTGATGGAATTTCTGGCCCCTTTGGTTTCTTTTGGTTTCATTCAATATTGGATATTGTAAAACTAAAATAACATCCATGCAATCTCACGTTTTTTTCCAAAAAAAAAAAACTCACATTTTTCTCTATCTTAATTTTGTGGCTTAAAAATCTATTCCATCATCTTTAACTTATATTCATAAATTTTAATTCTCAATTGACTAGAGCTTACAATATGAAAGCAAACTCACCCTAAAATTGCAGTACGCAGTTCCCTGCAAATTGCACAAGCGATGTTCTGATGGATGGAACTCTTTCATAACTGTCTTGTACATGTGCAATTTACATTGTCTATATGTGAAAATCTTGGGCTTTCTATTAAATGTAAGTACATGCTTCACAAACATTGAGAGGGACTCTTGTGTGGTTTTAGATTGACATAAACAGTTAATGATATGCTTCCTGGTGGTAGAAATGTTTTTCTTTTGTCTTTCGACCCCAAAATAATCTGATAAACTCCAATGAACATGAGAAACTGAGTAGCAGTATTAAAATTTTACCTTTTCTACTTATTGGACTGTGTAGAGCAAAATTGTTTTAAATTTCTGTCCCTGTACAACCTTGACTGCAAATGCCTGTTTCGAGATGAAGGTATTGTATTATGTTTGTCAACTTTTATTTGACTTAAAAGCATATCACTTAGCCGGATTAAGTAGTCAATTTTACCGATTTCCTAATTCTTCTATTTAACCTTTGAAAGGCAGCAGAATTGGAAATTGAAGCATACCCATTGCTAGATGAGCTAACATCAAAGGTCAGTACACTGAACTTGGAACGTGTGCGCCGATTGAAAAGCAGACTTGTTGCACTGACTCGGAGAGTCCAGAAGGTATTGCTTTAGTTCTCATCTGAATTTACTCTTAATTCACTGCAAGATTATCTGATGGGAAAATTTTACCTAACATGTAGTTCCCATATTCACGTAGTATTTGACTTGTGTATGTAAGTAGGTTAGGGATGAGATCGAGCAGCTCATGGATGATGATGGAGATATGGCTGAAATGTATCTTACTGAGAAGAAAAGGCGGATGGAATCATTGTTTTATGGTGATCAGTCATCAATAGGATTGAAGTCGAATGATGGAGGAATATCTGTTTCTGCTCCAGTTTCACCTGTTTCGTCACCCGTTGAGTCAAGAAAACTCGAGAAGAGTTTGAGCCTTGCTAGGAGCCGACATGAGAGCATGAGAAGTTCTGAAAGTACTACAGAGAGCATAGAAGAACTGGAGATGTTACTGGAAGCATACTTTGTTGTCATTGATAGCACTCTCAACAAGTTGACATCGGTACTGTAACTACCTCTTAACTTTACTTTCTTTTTTCATTTATTGTAGAGAAACTGTATAACGTCTCAATGTTTCAGTTGAAGGAGTATATAGATGACACAGAGGATTTCATCAATATTCAGCTGGTATGAATCCCACATGCTCTGTGTCATTCTCGACTCTTGAACATTATTGTTCTTAAATTATATTTGCTATAAGTTTTAGCTATACCTCAGTTTGTTCTAGGTTTTGCTGACTGTCGAGATTGAACTAGAAATTACTTTGCTTTTACTGTTTCATATAACTGAAAGAATCGAATAGTAACAATTAATGTTCTTTCTGCACCAGTTGTTAGATTTCAAAGGAGTTGAATTCTAAAATTGAATAGCGCTTATTGCAGGATAATGTCCGGAATCAACTGATCCAATTTGAGCTTATCCTCACCACGGCGACATTTGTTGTTGCCATCTTTGGGGTGGTAGCTGGTATCTTTGGCATGAACTTTACAATTCCATTGTTTGATGATCCAGGTGCATTCAAGTGGGTTCTCATAATAACAGGGATCAGTGGAATAATCATATTTTGGGCATTTTTGTGGTTCTTCAAATACAGAAGACTTATGCCACTATAGACATTGAGGAATTTCTATTTGAGTGAAGAATTTACTCATACTGATTACATTTATACTTGGCTGTTCCAAACGAAAGAGAATAAAGATAGCCCTTCTTCAGGAATCGATACAGATTAGTTTTTGTACTTGTCAGCAGCTGGTTTTAACAAACTTCTCTTTGTTTGCTTGATGCAGCGTTTGCTTTGATGTAACATAGATGATTCAGTTGGTTAGTTATTTAATATTAAAATGAAACTTGTCAAAGTGTAACAAGTCGGCCATACAACATACCATTTTTATCTTGATTTATTTGTTAAACTGAGAGGAGCTTGCTTGGAGGATTCTATCCTCACGAAATGCCCAGAACAAGAAACATTCAAGGGGTTACAATAAGGGAAGATGAATTAAGTTTGGAAACAACTGGATCTAATGTGAGAAAATTCCTGATGCAATGTGGTATATAAATAACGACTTAAAACATATTAAGCTTTATATAACAACAATTATGTCAAGAAACTCAATATTATATGTTAAAGGTCGGGAGTAAAATGCTATGATTCCTCCTCTGTAAGAAATAAGAATCATCAGCTGAATTCATAATCAAGCAAACACAGGCTCTTATTTGCATGCGGCTGTTTTTATATGAAGACAAAATAAAGGTTACTAGAGGCAAATAAATTCTACTGTCAATAAAATTTATGCATTCCTCTGGTAAGCAAATGCATCATGCATCTCTAGACATCATGAGATGTGTTGGCCTTCAACAGGGCTGTAAGCCAGTTTTGAAAATAAACCCGTAAAGCAGTGCACTAATGAACCAAAGAACTCTGGATTAGAAGCCTATTGATAAGATCCCTTAAGCAGAACCGGAAGAAAGTCTTTCTCTACGGGCTTTATCAGCTTTTTCCATGTAATCTTGATGGGATTGATGCTTTGATCCTACAAGAGAAGAGAGTAATGGTCAGCCCTAAATAGAAACCAGCAACAGTGAAAAGTAGCTGTTACTGTAATACAGCCACCAAATATTCCATGCTCCAATTCTTTTTTTAAAAATTTTAGCAGCACGTCAGTCTTAACATTTCTTTCTGATAGATCACTTGTCATAATTTACAGAATACGGTAACATGAATTCAGGATTCTGGGTTGTTTGTAGAGGCTGTGGTAGATCAATTAAATTTTGCATCAAGTGCCAATTAGAACTGTTCTATACAAATCAGAAGACTGCTAACGGATTCTCGGCAGTGGGAAGAGCATCTTTTTCATGAGTTTCAAACTCAACTTCAAGCATCTAAAGATATGCAACTTGCCATTTGTTGTACCATTAGCGAAACAACTTCAGGAATCGTCTTACCTTTTTTATGGACTCTTTTCTGCTAACCACATTCAGTTGCCTCTAATTCTACAATAATGCACCTGACTTAATACATGAACTCTCCTAAGACTAATTAGGTTAAACAAATCAGGTCCTAAACATGCAAAGCATAACATTCTAAAATCATTTTCTTTTCTTATTGCAAATGAGAAGACATCTTATTCCCCAAAGAGACTCAAGACTCTTTATCAGCTCAACCTGAATAATAATGAATTCTCATTTGAGAAAATGTGCCAAGTGTAAGAATATATCAAAGAAAGTACGAATCTTCAATGTCATTAAATTCTGATTGATACAGTGACCTCGCTACTGTAAGAGTATAGACAAATACACAAACTAGTAGTCTATTTGTGGCTATAAGTTCATATGATGGGGAAAATCAGCACGCTATATTTAGTCATTGTGATTAAAGCAGAATTCTTGATGCAACATAAGCAAAATATAACTGCAACATTTCAAGAAACAGACATTAAAACCACATTTCGAGATTCCAATGTAGCTTCAAGGTAACTGTTGTAATGAAATGGTAACTTTGACAAGGTTATTACACCAACAAGCAACTGACATTGAATGTATGCATCATTTAAATCTTCCCCATCGAGGCATATTAGAAAATACACCGTTTAACGATAAATCAAGAGTCATATCATGAATCAAGAAGACCATTCTCGTTTTTCTGTCTAAATATTTAAGTTGTTCCCAATTACAATGAAATGCAGCATGCCATGGATGACATGTTAAAGAACAATAGCTAGGACTTGAAGCAACATAAGCCGGCTAAAACGAGCTGCACACGATCAAGTTGATGTAACTAAAAGAAAGCGCAATTTCAAAACACTAGTTCTGCTATCTATCTCTTTCTACAGAGATTGGCCAGTTTTATACGGGCTAATTGGCTCAGATACGGCAGCAATTTGGTTAAGCAAACTTCAGCCAAAGGATTATAACCTAAACTCCAGAAAGCAAACAAAAAAACAACAAAACGAATGCAAAATTATGCTTTAATTCTATTTCCTTCAAAGTACAAACATGACCAAAAATATTCCATCGAATCATACTTCACTTGACGCTCCAATTATCCCAATAACAATAAGAAAGATTAACCTAAAAGTTCCAAACTTTCCTGAACTTGCCTTGCCTTGCCTTCCCTTCAATCCACTACTAAAAGCATATAAGAAGAATTAACGCATTCCACCTTATCTGAGCTCTTTTTTCATTGCCATCACCAACTCAAAGTTACCCACAAATCCCAAAAACAATCAAAAGTTAAAGGAACTGAAAAGAACAAGTAATAGAGACTAAATATTGACTGGGATTTGAACATGGAGCAAAATAACTAACCTCTGCTCATGAGGAACCAAGGCAGACCAAAGACAGCAGAGATAATAACTATGCCAGCAAACACATGCTTCTTGTCCCCACTGTAAAGGAAATGATCTATCTTTGATCTGAACCCGTTGGTGTTTGTCTCACCTGCCATTGATTACCTGAAACAGTTGTCTCTCATGAGTTTTTCGCCGTCCACTCTTTGCTTCGGAAATTGGAATGTCTCTTCCTCGCCTAGCGGTGGCGGCACTGATTGGGCCAATCTTAGTTGTGCTGAAAACTTCTTTGTTTTCGTTTGTATTTTTTGTAATATTGTGACCCAAACAAAAAAGAATTCCATCCATCAATTTTGTCTATTATAATTAAGAAATATTATTTTTAAGAATATTTAAAATTCTTATATTTAATATGTTTCTTTAATATCTATAGCATTTGAAGGTACTAATTTTCAAGATCATTAAGTGTATTAATATGCCTAATGTATCATTTGACAACTAAATTAGATAGACTATTTTTTAAGAGGAAATATATTGGAATTACAAATATTATTTAAATCAAACAAGTCATTTTTTAAGTCGCATGTGGATCGTTTGGTTTACAAATTATTGTATGCATTGAAAATTTACTCAATTTACAACAACAACAACAATAACAATAATATCTAATGAGTAACTAATAGAAACATTTTTTTCTAATAAATTAATGACTACAAGGTTCATTCTTATTTTTTTTTAATATATTAAAGATTAGTATCTCTTCTATGG
>JANKYF010000005.1:9594139-9616077 GCA_029829435.1 Erythroxylum hondense | reverse complement strand
AATTTGAGAAACCAACTAGGTTACTCACCTGTAACTTCCGAGCTACTGCCTGGAAGTCCCGGCTATGTCCGTGGGATGGTGATCCAACGGTGCCTCTATAACAGTAAAATACATTCCCATTACTAATTGTTCAATTAAACAGTACAGTAATGCAAATGTCTCAGTGAAATGATGTACAATGCATGTTCACGATTTCCGGCTCTAAAACCCAATTTTGGTATCTTATACTCAAACCTATCTCTTTATTCCATTGATCAACAATAATTGGTCCATTCATAAAATCCAGTCAATTACCTCAATTCATACTCCCTATAACAATTTCCTATTTATCGGGTCAAAACCTCAATTACAATTTCCAATTAAAACTCCAATAGTCTCAATTTGACATTTAGGTCACACTATGTACCATACTTGATCCAATTCTCTATAATTCAATGCCAATTAAATCAATTAAAACTCCTATAATCATCCTCAATTGTAGACCTCTTTCCCTAGTTCAATACAAGTCTGGAATCGCCTCAATCGGAGGTCTACACTAAAAGTTATGCCCAACAAACCAATTTTAATCCAATGAAACAGTGTTTCTCGCCGCGGCATTGCGGCTCTCGCCGCAGCGCAGAAAAGCTTGCTCGCCGCGGCGAACGACGCGCCCTAGTCACGCCGCGAGGCGAGGGTATCTCGCTGCGGCGTCATGTAAAATGACGCTCGCTGCGGCGTCCACGCACGCTCGCTGCGGCGAACGAATATAAATTCGTCGCCGTCTGGCGCGCGCGCAGGTCGCAGCGAACGACGAAACCCGTCGTCTTCTCCGGTCGATTTCCGCCATTAAAACTCTATAAAACCTCCATTAAACACTCTATCTACTCAAATCCACTCCAATCAAACCCATGAATGCATTAAACACAGTAATAAACAACATTAAACCCATAAAACTTACCTATCAAGCTCAAATCCACAGATCGGTCACGGTAACCCTAAAATCTTTCAAAACCATCGATCTCCTTCTCCCAAGCTCCTCAACCTCCATCAATAACAGTAAATCAGTTAGTCTTGCACAATGAGGGGAAAACCATAAGAAAAGATCAAGAATCCTCACCGATAGGGAGGATCGAAGCACACCGTGGAGGAGGGAAGAAGAGGAATCGCGATGCCTTAAACAATTTCTCCCAAATTCTCAATCCCTAGCTATTTATAGACCTGAGTCTCCATATCAGTCCAAATTCCAGTCTCTAAATTTCGATGGCTCAACATATTAATTTCCTATCAGTATAATCCTAATTTTTCCCATTGCTATCGGACAGTTCTTTCAGTCTCATACGGTCAATCGGTCAGTCACTCAAATATTTCCGGTCCGGGCATTTTCTCCCGAATTACCCGAAAATTTCCTATAATCCACTATAAATTACCAGTCACTTATAAACAGTTCGAAATCAGTCAATTGAACCCAATTACTCTACTTTCTCATTTAATCGCGATCCAGTCAGTACAGTCAGTTCCAGTTCGCAATTCAGTCAATTTCAGTTCACAATTCACTACCGGAAAATCATGAATGCATGTACTATGAATAGATGCATATGCAGTAAACCTGTTCCTCTAGGATTAGAGGCCAGTAGCAAGTTCAGTCAATGACTGCGATGCAATCCTATCAGTCTGCCCCAATTTACCAAAATGCCATTGCTAACAGTAACGGGATGTTACAAATGTAGTGGCTCTTCTTTAAATAGGCATTTTCTTTAACAAATTGTTACTTCATTTCTATTTTGAGTTGACTTTGAATCTTTAATATTATCTTTGCTAGAACCTTGCAATAATCAATCGTTAAGAGAAATCTGGAGTTAATTGACGAAATATATGATTAGTAGGATCCTTCCGGATTTTGTAAAATAAATAAGATAAGTTCACTGAAGAAATTCCTGCAAGAAAAGAAACATTTATCCTATGATTTTATTTCCAATTAAGAATTATATATTACCTTCAAAAGGAAATAATCAAATTTAAATTTTGAAATATTATATAGTCATCATCAAAACCATTAATAAGCCTAACATTTTTAGATCGTGTTAAAAATGCATCTATTCATAACCTACAACTTTTCTTACAAATTATTGTCAATCTTTCTTTATTATTTTTCAAAAACAATCAAAGCTAGGCTCTATTGCATTCTATCAAAGATCATTCCTAAAAGTGTGCACAAAGGTAAATTAAATATGCACCTTGATTGTGATTGGCCTTTGAAAATTAGTCTTTAGATTGAATTAAGAAAATCTAAGCCTTGTTCTACCTTCTCCTTATAAAGATCCTTGGTTTCCTAATTGATCAAAATTTTCATACTTAGATTTAATATCGAGATTTGCCTCTTTTATGATTGATTAAGGACCTTCTCTAATATTTGTATTTGTCGTGACTTTAGAGCCAACATATATAAATGTATTAACATCACTAACTAAATAGAAAGACATAAACCCATTAACATCATTAACTATATATAAAGACACCAATTTATCAAATAACTCTTCGAATTCTTTAAGACTACTGCCATTGAAATATGTTGATGCCTTATTATCCTTATTAGTGTAAGATATGAACTATCTTCTTCATCCTTCCTACCATGCACATTATGCCTAGTAACTTCATTATTCCCTTCATTTTCATTTCTCCATCATGCTAAGAAATAAGTAGTGAGATTGCTTTAAATTTAGTACTAGTATATTCCTTAGTTCCAATAGTTGAAGTTGCTTAAAATTTAGTTGTTTCTATTGCTTCAACTCTAACAACTTCCTCTTTATGCACTTTAGCTCTAACATCTTCTTGATTGCCACTTTAGCTCTATTAGCTTCCTTATTGTGCACCTCAGCTCCAACAACTTCCTTATTATACAATTCAACTTTAACAACTTCCTCAATATACACCTAATCTCCATAAGCATTCTCATGTGCACCTTAGCTCCATAAGTATTGACTTTTGTATAAATTTCTTGTATTGTATTATTTTCAACATAAACAACAACAATTATCTTATACAAATCTTTAACTCCTTTGATTTGCTTCAAGAATGTATGATTATGAGTGTCAACGTATACTTTTACTTTTTTTTAATGCTTTCCTTTATAACATTAGTCAATTTTTGAATGTCAGTTTCTATTTCAATATTTTAAGCACATCTTTTAGTAACTCATGTTGAAACATACACGTAAACTTCTTAAATCTTCCATATTTACGTCCCTATATGTAAAACATTTAATGACTAAATGTGATAAATGGAAGTTATAAAGAAGACAAAATTGTCGATTACTTCAACTTACATTGTCAATACAACCAACATTCTTTCCGTGTTAAAAAGAAACAAGATTTAAAAGAAGCATTTTTCTTTTATAAGCTTTACATTCTTCTTTATTTCCATCTTCGTCATTCATCCAACACTCTTTTAACACCTAATTTTCGGTATACCCACACCTACCTTTGATTTAGACAACACCTAATCTTCTTCCCTCTCCTCAATTTTTAGGGGATCAATTCATTTAATGAATAGATGGATGGAGAAAGACACAAGAAGACACAAAGAAATGGAACAACCATTATGTTCCCAATTTTTGGTATTTATTCTTAAACCTATTCAAAGTCCAAGAAGTAAACAATCATAACCTTAAAAGAAAATCTAACCCAATAACTAGGATAAATTTGGATTGATTTGTTAGGGAAAATGAAAGATAAGGTCTTATTAGTAAAATAGTGAACTAAAGGTACTTAATTGAAGTTTTGGGTATTTAATTCAACTTTTGATTGACGAATTTATAAAATTATATATATTTCGGACATTGCGGGGACGGTGTTTGCCAATCTCTCCATTCTCTGCTTCGTTCTCCCTCGATCTCTACTGCTGATAGAACAAATCCCAAGTGCCATTCATTCACTCGCTGCTTTCTGCTTCTGGGTAAGTATAATCTTGTTTCTTTACTTGTTCATTTCAATGATGGGTATGTGGCAGATCCTCTAATTGTTGTCTCTGCAAACTTGTTTTCTTTGAATTTCGTTGCATATAGTGTTACCCATCGACTTTCGGTTGGAGGGTTTCTCTCTCGCTGTGCTTTTAAGGATAGTACATGTACACAACTAAAAACATGAAAAAAAATCAAATCTTTTCGAGTCCATTTTGGTAGTAAGTATTATGCTTACAGATCATGCAATTGTCTTTCTTTATTCTTCGTATTCATTTTCTTAATTTTTTGTTTTTTTTATCGGAGACCAAACGGGCGTAGTTCGTTGTTATCTTTGTCGTTTGTTAGAAGTGTTTATGTAGGCATGGTATTTGTATCTTTTGAGCGTTAAATTGGTTTATATTTGGTCAGTTGAAGAATGGCAAGTACAGCTTGTTTTATGATAGTGAGCAGGAATGACATCCCTATTTATGAAGCTGAAGTTGGATCCGCGGCGAAAGTATGATCTCTTTGTTTCTGTTTCCAGTTATCTGTATATGAATCCTTGACGCTTGATTCCTTGTTTTTTTTTTTGCTAGTGTTTTCTTTTTCACTCTCATTATGTTCAGTTGGAGCTAAAACGTGTTACTGGATGCTTACCTTAGGTGGCCTCCTTATCATGATTGTAGATATTCCCGAAGTTAAGTTTTCGTAAAGATAGGGGTTTTAGTGGCATTACTATCCTCAAACTAGACCAAGGAGTGCTTTTGGAGTTCTGCATTAATTCGTTCTTCTGAACAGAACACATGGATTCATTTGGGTCTAGGAACAACTTTCTCGTGCAATAAGGGGAGAATCTAGAACGAAAACTTTTTTTTTAAAAATCTATTACAAACAAAATGGCAATGCCTTGTCTTGCCAAAACTGATAATATGCATAGAAGCATTCATGGTTAAGTTGTGGGGTTTTTGTTGCATTCTGTAATGTGCACCTTGATTGGAACAAGTTGGTTGTCATTGATGCTAACATTTAACCCTGTTGACGCGTATATAGAGAGAAGATGCTGCTCAGCTGCACCAATTCATACTCCATGCAGCTCTGGATGTTGTTCAAGACCTTGCATGGACTACTAGTGCCATGTATGCTCTCTTCTTTAGATTGTTTCTCGTCAATACATTTGTACTTCCACTTCTTTGTGTCTACATCTTTCCATGTGTCTCTTCCCATGTATATATCTAACTATAAATATATTTTCTTTTTTCTTGACACTCCTTATCTGTTTATTGCATTTTCTCTCAGGTTCTTGAAAGGAATTGACAGGTTTAATGATATGGTGGTATCAGTCTATGTTACAGCTGGTCATATCCTTTTTATTGATCATTTCTTGAACTGCTGATGCGAACATCCTGGAATTAATATGTATTTGATTGGATTCGAGTAAATTTGGTGTTTGCTTCCTTTATGTTTCTGATGTTCCTCTTATTCTCTACGGTAGGCTGTTTGTTTTATTTGATACATACTGGGGCCACCATTTTGTAGATAAGGTAAACCTTATACCCTTGTATGTGAATTTAGAAGTTTCAATTTTGGCACGATGACACTTAGGCTATTCTTCTTATTATTAGCCTACAACGTTAATTAGTTATGTGAAGGAAGAGGATGGGTCTCACTGTCATTTTCAAGTTCCCCTGGCAGAACATTTTTGTATCGTCTTAAAACCATAGAATTTGGAATTGTCTTATATTTGTTTTCCTTCAAGTTTGGTTTATCCATTAATTTGTGTGGTCTACCTCTTTTATGACATCTAGTCTTTACTGTATTCTTTGACTTCTCTTACATACACGATTTATGCTACTTCATGACTCGCGAAATGAGGATGGGATCAAGAGCTTTTTCCAGGATGTTCATGAGCTGTATATAAAGGTAATTGTTTAACCACTAACCATCGTTAAGAACAATTGCTTTTCTCCTTATTTAAGTTGAATCATTTGCTCAAAATCAGGACACATCATACACGAATATAAGTTTTGGGACTCTCTTTCCACTCACTATTGTTTTACTAATATATTTTTCCTTCATAATAAACAAAACGATTTGGGACAATAATGTGTTTGTGATCTGCAGATTCTTCTCAATCCCTTATATTTACCTGGTTCTCGCATTACATCTTCACATTTTGACACAAAAGTCCGTGCCCTTGCAAGGAAATATATATAGAGGCCTGTGGAAATGGAAGTGCCCTCAGCCCAGATGATAGTTTAGGATTGGTTTGCTGTCAGTATTAATGATGCTCTTGAGGATTAGTAGTCCTATGATTTTAGCACATATATTTTGATCCTTCATTTGATTCCACAGGAACACTAGAAAATGAAGTTGTTCCTACAAAAGTTACTCCTGAGAACAGTTAATTTTCTTTTCTATAGTACATTATCTCAGAAGCGATGACGTTGTGAATTTTCTGAACTGTATTTCTTTTTCCAAGAATTATGGAATGGCTTGAAACATCTTCTTTCTTTTCCCTGGAAGTTGGGATTTGCTTGCACTGTTAAACCTGCGGGAATATTTCATTTGTCCAAGTAAAGAAATAGAATGAGAAGCCTTATTTTTCAGACATTTGGCACAAACCCAAAGATCATGGTAGTGCGATAAAAGCTGAAGTTCACAAGCCCCACGCTTATCTTTTTCAATAAACCTTTTGTCATTTTGGGCGGAATCTGCTTTTCGGAAGTTTGAGAGCGGTGCAACCAAGTACATGTCTGCGCAGGGAGTTGTAATTGTCTCCTCATCCTTACAAGCTCATGTTACTCCCTGCTATTGCAAGAAGATTAAAAAGACTCCAACCCACGTCGTTCCTTCCACTTCTTTTCAACTCAGCCGCTGCGCCAACATCCTCTCTCCCTCCACTACGCACACCCCAATTCCTTTCTTTTGCCTCGGCGTCATTTCATCAAACAGTTGTGCTGCAATCTCAAGTAAACCTTCGTTTCAATTTCTCTACCCAAGCTATTACAGACCCATTTGAGCTTATTGGAGATAAAAACTATGCCCTTTCTTCTCTTGAACCTGCCGTTCTTGATTCGTTCAAAAGAGCCGCCGATCTTCCCACAGGAGAAGAGGGTATCGCATTTCTGGATGAGTCGGGCATTGGAGCCGATCACAATTTGGTGCATTCCTTGATTTGGGAATTGAAGGAAGAGTGGAGACTGGCGTTTTTAGCCTTCAAATGGGGAGAGAAATGGCGCTGTGTTGACCTAAAAACACATGAGCTTATGATATGGGTTTTGGGTAATAATCGAAAGTTCGGTATTGGTTGGACTTTGATCCGAGACTTGCATCGATCCTCTATGAACACTCGACAAGCAATGCTTATTATGATTGACAGGTGACCCAACCAGCTAATTTTGTTTTGCTGCTTTCAGCTGTTAATGTTTCCAACTAAGTTTTGGTCAGGACTATATGATAAATCAATTAATGGCTACTATTTACGGAAAGCACTTGCAAGTTAATTGCTTTGGAGCTTGGATTGCGATGTTGTCTTGTGAATTTTAAAATGAACTACGTGAGCAATGCTAAGCTTGAGCCAGTAGTTAGTAGTGTGGTTGATGAATTGTTCTAGCCTAAGATGTTCATTCCATGGTGCAAATTGTATCATTTTTAATTCACTGGAGCTGTACGTACATGAGATTTGGCAAAGATAAGATATGTTTTCCTTACCTCGTCTGAATTTAGCATCTTCAACTTTGCAGTTTATGTTTTATTTTATTAAGGTTAAGTGCCTGGATTTAAAGGTCAATAGAACTTGATTACTTTAGTCTTTAACATCTATTTTGTTAGTTCGATAATGTACTGTTTTCGATTATGTGTGTTAAATAGATATGCAGCTGCAAATGATGCAGGCAAAGCAATTCAATCGTTCAACATCATGGAGATGTTTAGACTGGGCCCTGATGAAGAAGCATTTCGATTTCTCCTCAGAGCTCTCTGTAAACATGGATTCATTGAAGAGGCCGAAGAGTTTATGTTTCTTAATAAGAAGCTTTTTCCACTGGACGCTGATGGGTTCAACATTATTCTCAATGCATGGTGTAATCTTTACGTTGACGTGCTTGAAGCCAAAAGAATTTGGAGGGAAATGTCAAAGTGCTGCATCTTGCCAAATGGGACTTCTTATGCACACATGATTTCCTGTTTCTCAAAGATTGGAAACCTTTTCGATTCAGTTAGACTGTATGAAGAAATGAAGAAAAGGGGTTGGGTTCCAGGCTTGGAAGTCTATAATTCTTTAGTTTATGTGCTAACTCGTCAGAACTGCTTCAAGGAAGCTCTCAAAATCCTGGATAAAGTGAAAGAGACTGGTTTGCAGCCAAATTCTACAACTTACAATTCAATTATACGTCCTTTATGCGAGTTAAAGAAGCTAGAAGAAGCAAGAAATATATTGGCTAGAATGGTAGCTGAGAATCTAAGCCCAACAATGGAGACCTACCATGCATTTCTAGAGGGTGCTGACACTAAATTAACTATGGAAGTCCTCAACCAAATGAAAATAGCTGGTTTAGGTCCGACTGACGATAGCTTTATATTGGTCCTTACCAAGTTCTTCAAATTGGAACTTGCTGAGAATGCTTTGAAGATCTGGATGGAAATGAAGCAGTATGGAGTGGTACCTGATTTGAAACACTATATAGTGTTGGTGGAAGGGTTAGCAAAATGTGGACTGCTTAGCAAAGCTAGAGAATATTACAGCGAGATGATATCAAATGGATTCTCGGATGATCCCAAGCTTCAAAAGATGTTGAAGAAGCCAGTTCAAGGCAAGCAAGCACAGCAAAAACAGTGTGGAAAGCAAGCTAAGAGGTGCCAGTCTCCAATTCACAAGAAAGGTGGTAAGCATAGGTCTTCAACGCTGGACAGAACGAATAGGAAAGTTTGAACGGTAGATGTAGGAATTATATGAATCAAGGCATGGACATATATTCAAACAGAATCATTATAGATAATGAATCATTATATAGGTACTAATGCAGCATGCCTGTAGATGGTTCAACTGATTTGTTCAGATCACAAGTCTATGTTATTTATGATTGGAATTGAAATGAAATAAGCTTTTTTTTTTGGGTTCAATAATAGAAAGGACAAATTTCATTATTCAACTGTGTTCAATTCAAACTTTAGCAATGAGTACAGGTTAAAGATAGAGTAGTCTGAATACTGAATTTTTTGCCATACTGAAACAGCAGTTGTGTGACTGCTTAATGCTTTTGCCATTTAAAGATTTAGTTTAGTGGTGTAGTCCGAATACTGAATAGTTTGCTGAATAAAGATAACGATAATACTAAATTGTTTGCTAGTTATGATCTTGGATCGTGCAAAATCTTGAAAGTTGAACTTTGAGGAGTTGAAAAGGAACAAGGCAACGAGGATCATTCATGGGGTTTGAGATTTTCAAGCTTGCTTCTTCAAGAGAAGCAGTAACATGCATTAAACAATGACCCCACTTTTTTGGACCCCAGACGTTCCTTCCCGACAGAAATCATTGCGCTTGTCCATGTGCTGATGTGAAAGCCTGGACCAGTCTGTGTCTGTGTCTGAAATTTGTACATGTTTTCAATTTTGAAAATTAAAATTAAAATTAAAATGCGAAAGTTTCTCTCTTTTGTGTGTGGAAGAATGTATGGATTATACAAATAGATAAAAGTGTTCAACCCAAGCTTAAAGTTGAAGTCAAAAGACAACGAGCGGTAGACTAATTGGTCCAGATTTTTCACTTAAAGCTCTCTTCTTTAAGAAGGTTTTGAGTTCGAGTCACGCCAAAAGAGGAGAAATAGGCATGCTTCTTATTAATGATCCTCTAGCTCCCTAGATAAAGCTCCTTGATCGGATCAATTAGGAAGTCTCGCTTCCAGAGGCAGTGTGGGAGTTGGAGCTGTTAGGGAACCTGAGGGTTGATGGGAACCTGATGCTGAGCAGAGGGGACCCAGTGATCAATCATCAGCTGAACAATCTAGAGTGTGTAAAGACTCTTTGTGCGCAGAAATGTACAGGCTACGTAGGAACCTGAAGAATCTTGGGGTACCAGATTTACATCCTTTAGGTTCTTAGAGTGAGGTCGTAGGAACTTAAGATTAGTCTGACTAAATTAGGATATCAAATGTAAAAAAAAAAAAAGTTGAAGTCAAAAGACACACGACCTCCCATTTCAAGGTCTCCATAGTCACTCTCACTCTCAGTACCAATCCAGAAAAGGGCAACAGAGAAAGGAAGCAAGATAAATCAAAACCACCGAAACCACCAACTAGGTGATCATTGAGGAGGTAGTGACACTGACAAGAGAGATACCTTAGTTACACGGTAGCATTACATTACAATGGTCTACTTCAACTGGGCTCGCCTTACCTTCATGCTCTTGGGCTTCTTCATCCTCATCTCTGCTCCTGCCACCACTGCCACCGACCACATCGTTGGCGCTAACAAGGGTTGGAATCCCGGCATCAACTACACTCTCTGGGCCAACAACCAGACCTTCTATGTTGGCGACCTCATTTGTACTCTCTCTCTCTCTCCCTGTTTGTGTTATTGTGTTCAAATATATCTGCTTGATTTACTTGAACTGCCTCAGTATACTTAAAGATTGGTTATTGATTCATCTGTTCAACTAGTTGTCTTTGTTTTTTTAGCGTCGATTTGCTTTAATCTATTCGGGTTTCTCTAACGGAGTTGAGAAGGCACCCATTTGTCAAAAGATTTCATCTCTATATGTCAAGATGCTAAGATCATGAGTTTGTTTTCAAAGGATACGGATTTACTAGCAGGTTATAGATTCTTCTTGCAATAGCAGTCAACAGGAGCTTGTGAATACTAACATCTGATTTCTTATCTGGAAGTTTGTTATTTTCTGTGATTTCTCAGTTTGGTTTCTGTTTTTCTTTATTTTCTTCATTTTTACATTCATTTACCACTACAGCATTTAGGTATCAAAAGGCAATGTACAATGTGTTTGAAGTGAACGAGACTGGCTATCTTAATTGTACTACTGAAGGAGCGCTAGGGAACTGGTCCAGTGGCAAAGACTTTGTAACTCTTAACAAGGCCAAGAGGTACTACTTCATTTGTGGCAACGGGCAGTGCTTCAATGGCATGAAGGTCTCTGTTCTTGTTCATGCCTTACCACCCCCACCATCTTCCAGCACTGCTGCTAATCAATCATCGCCGCGTTCCACTGCTCCTACTGTTCATCATGGGGGATTGGTGGGCTTGAATGCTTTTCTTGTGGCTGTTGTTTCCATTTGGTATGGATCTTGGTGGATCTAGTATTTCTTGTTTTAGTTTGGATTCGGACATTTATTGGACTGTATTCTTGAAAAATGGGACTGCAATTGTTCATGTTCTTCTTCCTATTTTTCCCCTTTTCTAATTTCCTACAGAACAAATTTTTATTTGGAGATCTGATATTGTTTGCGTTTGCTTGCTGGATCCAGTTTACTGCAGTTCAACTGAAGTTCTCTTTTCAATGTTTTCCTCCTTTTCATTTTTCTGGCTGGCAATCCTTCCTTTTCCTTTCCGTTTCTTTTTATTAATACTGCTAGATATTCGTAACAATTTCCTTTTGATAAAGATACAGTTGATTGTTCTAATTGACAAAGCTCGTCTTTTTCTCTTGTAATGTCAAATGCAATTGTCTGCTGGTGGCATTCTTCTTCTAGATCTGCATTGAGGGATCTCTTTCATATTCCCATTTTGAACGTCACTCCTGATAATCACTAAGAGAAGACTGGGTTTCTAGATAACTAGAGTTTGTCAGAAGCTTTGCCTGGGGGCACAATTGCCATTACAATGCACAGCATTCTTGTATCATCCATCGTAGCTTTGAGTTCTATGCAGTTATGTCCAACTTCTTGGATCAGAACCACATATTTAGTTGAGATACAGCTTATTTCCAAATGTCTCGTTGGCTAACTTTTGCATCAGTTTCCCTAGATTGTACTTTTACATTTCTTTTCACGTAGTACTTCCAAATGTGGGATTGTTTAGCGACCTCTAAAACCAACTTTTGTTCCCTGTTTAGCATCGATAACTCAGCTTTAATTTATTTGTTTACAAATACCATATCTGCATTTACAAGAAGGTTCACAAGTACAACCTTTCTTACTGTATACAACCACATTCCCTGGGAGAGATGAACTTGCGTGGTAATAAGCTGATAAGAGCAAAAATTGCCTTCCTATCGCTTTTGATAGTTGAAAGACTTGATGGAGAATGCAAAAATGAATGCGAAGACGGTTGGAAATGCAACAATTACAGCTGCAACTACTCCCAGAAATCCATGTCTGAAACCAAAGTAGCTCCTCAAAAATTCTTGCACTGTTTCGCCAGTGTCCATTCTGACTTTGATATC
Organism: Erythroxylum hondense; assembly: GCA_029829435.1. NCBI lineage: Eukaryota > Viridiplantae > Streptophyta > Magnoliopsida > Malpighiales > Erythroxylaceae > Erythroxylum > Erythroxylum hondense. The sequence goes on along the minus strand of JANKYF010000005.1, from coordinate 9,603,769 downwards.
CCCAAACTGTGATGTAATTAATCCATACAAGGTCCACGCCACAGGGTCGATCCAAGTGAACCATCTCCACCACACAGGAATTCTCTGTAAGGCAGAATAATGGGAGAAAAATGTGTCATGTATGAGAAATGCTGAGGAAATCTAAGATTTAGAAAATTATTGGCCTCGGTTGCTTACAGGTCGCGGGATTAAGAATCCTGAAAATAGGTTCCACAGGGCATAAAATGCAGAAGAGACTACAGATGCAATGTGGTGATTTGGGGTAGCTGCCACAGCCATCATTCCATAGAAGGTGAAGTACAATAGTGTGAAGAACATGAAAAATAGGTACCAGAAGAACTTGGCAGCTGTCCACTGGAATTCAATCATTGCATAGACTATAAGACCATACACAACAGTTTGACATAAAACGTATGGAAGCTCAATGAAGACCTGCAATAGAAAGGAAAACATGGTACAACTAGATTAGCTTTGGTACCAGATTACACGAGGAAGGGACAATTTTTAGTATCTGTAGGACTTCTTACCTGTGCAAAGGCATAAGCTAAGGGTGAATACATTCCTGCAGCTTTCTCTCTGTAGAAGACACTTCTTTCTATAGCAACTACAGGTTGTACAGATAAAGAATTTTGGACTCCAAGGAAGATAGTCGCAGCATACATTGACCCCATTGCATTAAAGATATCTTGTCTCTGTGTCCTGTAATTGAGATTGAGGCCAGAGAGCAGAATAGAAGGTAGTTAGGAAGCTGCACATTGAAGTTACAAGGTAATATTGAAAAACTTCCAATTTGAGCTTACACTTTGGAGCCAAGATCCCAAAACATTGTTCCAAACATCAAGGCTATGACAGTTGTGAAGAGCAATCTTACTGCAGTGTAGGTGGGATTTCGCCAGTAAGACCAATGTTGCTTCCACAAGCAAGCCATACATTGGATGAGAAATGATTGCGAGTATTGTTTGGGAAAGTAAAGGTCCTTCGAACCAGGAGCAGGTTTGCTTAGTTCCTCGACAAGTGCTTTGTTTCTCCTGAAAGCCGAGCTACACTTCAGTAACAGGTATAAGCTGTAATCTACCTTTGCGTCCTCAATACGTGTTTATGTAACCCATAATGATACTTATTAGCATATAGTAGGTGTTTTTCATTTTTAGTCAAAATAGTTCACAAGCCAGCAAACCTGTATAGTTCTGAACTTTTGTATGCAGCAGCAAAATCTACTCCTAAAGCTGTTTCTTGTGCAGCACTGGTAACTTCCAACATCCAAGTTGCAGGATTATATCCATCTTTGATCTTAGATACTTCTTCAATTCCCTTGAATTTACAAAAGGCAGAAAAGTTAGCTTTGTGGCTTACATGATTAATCTATAGTGCTTGTAATATCTGATTATCCAACGCTTCATACCTCAAAATACTTGATTAGATGGCAAGAGTGGCGACCCAATGGTCCGACGTATATCTCTCGCCCTCCTCGTTTCATTAAGAATAGCTGCAATTCCATGTCATGTGTTATGCAAGTTTAGAGGAAATTGAGAATAAAGTGCAATCTATATGTATCTGCCAACAGTTTCACCTCATCAAAAGCTTCAAATATATCAATACTTGGTTGATGGATGGTGCACACAACTGTTCTTCCAGTATCTACTGTGTTCCTCACTGTTCTCATAACAATTGCAGCAGCTCTAGCATCTAATCCTGAAGTTGGCTCATCCATGAAGATTATTGAAGGATTTGCCACTAGCTCAACTGCTATTGTAAGGCGCTTGCGTTGCTCAGTAGAGAGGCCACTTACACCAGGCAGTCCAACTAGTGCTTGTCTCAAAGGATTTAATTCCACGAGTTCCATGACTTCCTCGACAAACATCTGCAGATGATTTCCGATACACAATCAGTGTGACTGGTGTCAGTGTCAGGTTCTGCTAGTTATTGAAGCCAAATACTCCCAGGCTCAGACCAAATACTAGCGGACTATTAAACTGGGAATAGTTATTTTCTTGGTTTATCTGGACATGTATATGTTATCAGAGACAAATATGAAAGAGAAGCTTGAAGCATATAGGTACCTTTCGGGTTTCACTGTTTACTTCTGGAGACAGACGAAGCCAAGCTGAATAGAGCAATGCCTCATAAACAGTGACATTTGGAGAGTGGATATCATTTTGCTCACAGTATCCTGAGACTCTTGCAAAAGTTGATTGTTTCTTAGGATAACCAGAAATCATGATGTCTCCCTCAATGTATCCACCAGTTTTTCTACCAGCCAGCACATCCATTAGAGTAGTTTTACCAGCACCACTAACACCCATTAGAGCTGTGAGAACACCTGGCCTAAATGCACCAGTCACACCCCTTAAAAGCTCCAATCTATCTTCCGTCACACCTTCATTTCTCATTTCCTTTAAATTAAAATATAAATTCAGTTAGCACTTACTTCACAATCATAGCTTCAAGTACAAGATGCCCTATATTTGTGGGAATGGATTACCTGCGGCATGTCAACTGAATACTTGATGTCATTGAAAGTAATGGAATGTGGTTCAAATGGAAGAATCATTCCTTTTTTCTTCTGGTTTCTGTTGACACTTTCTTCTGTCACTAGAGATACAAACCTGGCCGAACCTTCAATTCTACCATCTGATATAGATTAGCATGCAATCAGCAAACGATTTATAACCAATAAAGTCAATCAGTTAAAAGGTGGAACAATTTTTATTAACCTTGCCCGGTTGGTTCTTTACTGTGATCTGGCAATTCAATGTCTACTCTTGATTCACCTGATCTTTTACTTTGACAATTTTCAGAAATATTAGCTTGAGATTTCTGAAATGCTGCACGGAAGTATTTAGCATATATCAAACACAGTCTCTAACTAACTGTATACAATTTTGAATGAGGTAACGACACTCACGGCTGAGGAAAGCGAGAGCCAGGGTGAAGCAGATGTTGAATAGCAGCACGAACCCTATCAATGCACCTACTGCTATCCAATACCAGTATGCATGTGTGAAGAAACCACGAGACTCCAAGACCAAAACTCCCAATGGTTTTGTTGTGTTCGGTAGAACCTTTAGAAACAAATCATGTACAGATATCAGTTGATGATGATAAGGTGAACAAAGAAATGCAGGAAATGTGAAGTTTCAGAAGCATACATGTCTCCAACTGTGTCCTAAGAACTCATTTACAACGATTCCGTTTTGTGCATACATCAAGGGCGATATCCAGTAGCCCCATATCCACCATTTCTTTACGTTCTCTGCAGATTGAACAAGTAAAAGGAAATCATATACTAGAAAGGATATCCTGGTAAGAAGAGTAATATCCAAAACAAGCCTAGTGATATACCTCTTGACAGGACAAAGCCCCCCAGAGCAAAAAGTGCGAGCAATGCAAAGGAGCCGAAAGTGTTAGCAACGACCATAGTCCTCCCCGCTGCACCAATGAATCGAAATAATGCAGATGCCATTTGACTTACTAGAACGAGGAGAAGATATTGCTTGAAAAACCTACAGGTAAAACATGTTGGATCGATTTGAGAGATAGGTAATTGGGATACAAGTTTCTCACATATAGAGGGAATATTATTTAGCTTGAATCATCTCACCTTCCTGCATTGGGATCATATCCAATCACATAATAGGTTAAGCAAACCCAAGATCCAGCTTCTATGAATGTGATGGGCAGTTTTAGGATCCAAGGAGGAAGAGAAAATGCCCATGAAGGATAGAAAAGGGAGTCTCTTTGCTTGTAAAAGACAGGAAGCTTGGCTATAGTCATGGAAATCTCTACCATACTAGTGAACATGATAAAAATCACGCTGTAGAAGAGAGCACCAGCATATATCCCTCCTTCAGTTACTGAATTTTTATGCATCTTTGTCCGAAAGAAGACCGTCATTGCGATTATGGCCACTAGTGCGAGCTAGTAAACGAAACAAGAGTGAAAAAAGAAAATCAGCATCGGCCATGCACAAAACCTTTTGAAGGAAAACACCCTGAAAAGTTTTTTCAACTCACTTGAGTAAGCTTGAATATGTAGACAAATGAGTTCCTCTTCATGAGCAATAGCTCTCTTGATAAGCAAGTTTTGAACAGCTCCAATTTTCCAACTCCATACTTATCCGTTGTCAAAGCGGCTGGGTGGCTCTTGGTTTTATCAAATGGAACTGAGAGCTCATTAGCAAGCTTTTGGCCTACATGGAAGGACTGAAATGCCTCAGCAAATTCCTTAGCTGAGACAAAAGTGTATGGCGCATCTCTATGCGCCCAATACTGCTCCTGATCTTTCCTTGACGTTACCTGCAGTTAGATTAGTCCTGAACACTTAGCATGCTGAGTGTATTCGTTGTTCCTTTGCTCAAATGGGTGCGAAAGATACAATTCTGTTACCTCTTGCAGAAAGTCAGCTACCCCTTTTCTTTCTGGACACTTGAAGCCCATAAATTCAAAAAATTCCAGTACATGTTCTCGGGGACCCTGATACACAATGTGACCATCTGACAGGAGAATAATGTCATCAAATAGATCATAAGTCTCTGGTGCTGGCTGGAGGAGGGAGATAAAGGCTGTTCCTTTCTTGATGTGAATGAAGTTCTTTAATGAGTTCACTATATGGAAGGTCGTTGAACTGTCCAACCCGGTAGAAATCTCATCCATAAACAGTGCCTTTGATGCTCCAACCAACATCTCACCTGCAATTTCAGAAAAAGGGATATTTTCATTCAGCTTAAAATGACTACTTGAATCTTCTTTGGTCCTGGGAATGGATCAGTAGAGGTTATTTTACCAGCTGTCACACGCTTCCTTTGTCCTCCAGAGACACCTCGCAACATTTCATTCCCCACCATAATATCTGCACAGGTTTCTAGTCCCAGGATCTGTGATGATCCAAGAAAAGAACAAATCAATCGTTTTTGGAGTTGATACATTCAGAGATAGTAGGAATCTTATTTCTAAGACTACCTTCAGATAATAATCTGTGATGACATCTGCCATATGTCCTCCTGTTGCTATTGCCTAATATCAAATATAATCACTCAGTCAGTTGTCTTAAATTACTACTACTTCATGAAAATCCTCCCTCAAAATCTCCATTTGTTAACGCTGATAGTTATGCTCACCTTCATGAAAACATCAATATCAGGATCAGGTGTTATCTTTGCTTCCTTCTCCCTTCTTGACAATTCTGTCAACATCTCTGTGATAGCCATGAAGCTAATGATTATGTACTCAAGTCAAGGTGCATAAAACCAGATTGCCAAGGAAACTATACGAAATCCAATCAACAACTAACCATATCGGTGCCCAACGCCCTGGCACCTTGCTGCAAAGGCCATGGTTTCTCGCACTGTCATTTCTCCCATGTGGGTATCGTACTGACTGATGTAAGCAGCTGTTCTTTTGGGTACAAACTCATTCATTCCATGGCCATTGTAAGTCACCCTCCCTGAGACCTGGAACAAAAGTTTTAACTTCTCAAATTCAAGAAGCTAAGAAACTATACAAGGATGACACAGACACCCCCATAAAAGACAGACTACAAAGAAACAGTGAAAATTCACCTTTAGCTTTGGATCAAGTTTCCCAGCCAAAGCCAACAAAAGGGTAGTTTTTCCAGAGCTTGGAGGCCCCAAAAGTAGCACGATTCTGCAATTAACAATCAAACATTATTCCAAGAAAGAAAATAACTAGATAGGTTAATCAGATATTAAGAATCTTCAACATCAGGAATTGAAGAAGGGTAAACTGAAAATTTATCAGTAAGTCCTATTTCACCTTGCTGGTTTGATAATTCCACTGACGTCCTCAAGTATAGACACCCGTTTTTTTCCACTGGGAAGGATATGGAGATGGCTCAGGAAACCCTTTTGAATTGAAAAGGAAATGTCAGATACAGGAATAAAGGAAGCATCATAAGCTCACACACACAACTTATGATCAATGAGAGGGATTAGTCACCTCTATCATATTGACAATGAAGTTAAAGAATGTCGGCAAGGCTCTGCTTCCTGTATGAGCTTCTGCTTCAATGCTAAGATGCTCGAACCTGACCTCAATTGTAGGAAGCTGAATTCCAACTCTGAAATAAGATGAAACTATAGCTTTTAGTCTGGGAATAACACGAACGTTACACAAGAATCAAGAACCTCAGCACGCAAAATCAGAGGTCCCATGATACCCCATAAATCTTTGTGGGGAAACATGAATTGAAACAAGCGTACTAAGCTAAATGAAGTGAAAGATGTGTGCTTTTCAGCTTTTCTTAGATCACGGGCAAAAAAGCAAGGAAAGTTTTCTTTCTACGTAAGCATTTACAGTAATATTATCGGAAGCAGCAGTAGAAAATCATACGTGTCAATGCGGTTCTGGAGCTTCAACAAGAACTCCTCGTTATCCTCTTTCAAAAGCCTCTCCAACAAATCCTTCCTCTCCTTGAACCCAAGCTTATTAATGTCAATTTCTTTCGCATCACCTTTGGAGGTAGTCAGTATACCTTTCTCCAAACGACCGAAAGTGGGCAGTCTCTCAAGTGCGGCCCACTTTAGAGCTTCTTCATCATCTTCTTCTCTTGTAGACCTCGAGAAAGCTTCCACAGCTGTAGCTTGCCATATTGAAGAACCTCCTCTTTGTAATATACTACCTGCCCTATAAACATCATCACCCTCCATGACTGCTACTTTACAGAATCAATGACAAGGTTCTGTGTCTTAGAAAACCAAGATCAGGTGGTAAAAAAGGTGTTTCTTTGTAGTGCTGTTTGTGAGAGGCCACATAAATATATATAAGCACAGGAATGTGGGAGGCTGCTGTTCTTATGTTTAGATATTTGGATCCCATGATGTCATTGGTAGGTCACTGATGCTCTATATATCAGGTCAAACCGATTTGTCTGTGCACTGATTGACTGTTAAATCCCAATTTCATCACAATTAAATATCATTTTACTTGGGATTAATTGGTAAAACGTAAGTTTAAATATATTAATAGAAAAGGGAAAGTGGGTTTATGTACGCTTGCTTAGATATTCATTACCATCTTTGCTTCTGACTTGTACTTTTCCAACTGAACCACACATTTGACTTAGACATTTGGTCATCCAGTTATCCAAGTACTTCCTATCTGTCTTATGGAATGCATACAGCATGTACTCTGAATACGTAAGAACGTCACCGATAGTATCATCTGAATTAACCATACCCGTAACCAATGACATCATCACTTGGAGTAGCCAATCTAAACTCTGGCCATTACAACACCTAAAAATGTTTTCTAATACCCATGCCAAGTTCAACATTAAGCTTTTATTTGACTAAATTTTCAAATAATTTATTTAAGATATGTAATTTATAAATTATTATATAAACTTATCTAATAGATAATAATTACACTTAAAATAACTTTAATTAGTAAAAAAATAAAATAATATTTTTTAACGTTAAATCCTAATTAACCTCAAACTTAATTATACTTACATCTCTTTATTAATTAGGAATAAGAATGCGTTCTGGTTCAGCCTGATTCTGGCAGAACTGCACGTTGTCGTTTGGATCCATAGAGTTGGCTACTTCTCACGAGAGCTTCGGCTTGAAAGTTCCTGCAAAACAAGGAAGGCACGTCGGGGGTTGTTTCCCGATAAGCCCCTCCGACGCTCAAGTTAATCTTGTTTATGAGGGTAGGATCGCTGTGAGTAGAGAAAACTAGGGTTATGATCACGTACCTCTATTATGGCCAAGTTATATCTTATATAAAGAACAGATGTTATGTTTGAGTCTTTACGTATGTATGGGAGACTTCCACCTACAATTGGGTCATGGATGCGTGGAGTAGACCTGGGCCTGGTATAGTTGATAGGCGTAAGACCAATCTTTGAGAGATGGACCGATCGACCTATAGATCGTTGTGATTGAGTCCGGATCCAGCACGACCGACCCGACCACGTACTATTAGATCTTTCAAACTTATACCCCACAGGAGTTTTTGCTTAACGTTGATGTTGGTGTTTGAATTATACTTACATGTAGTTGGAAGGTTATTATCAGATAGTTAAATATTTATCTGTTTTGTTGGGTATAGTGATTCAACGACAAAGATGGTTACCAGCATCTTTTCATTTTGCTCTTGTGAAAACTTTAAAAACCTGCTTGCCAGGTTACTCATATCCATTTGAGAGGATATTTAATTATTAGAGATGAGGCTTAAAGATATTTTTTATTGGAATCCACCAAAGACTAAGGACACAAGATTTTCTGTCTAATTTTATGGTGTCTTATTGTGTCCAGTAAATCTCAACTATTTATTTCTGCGAGATCCGCATTTATTTATGCAGGATCCACGCAGAACCCATATAAATAAATAGTTGTGATTCATTAGACACAATAAGACACTATAAAACTGCACGGATAATCTCAACTCAAGACTTAGAGCCTTGACACAATAATTCAGAGCCTTGACTAATTAATTATTGTGAGAATTGACAAGATGAAATTATGACAAAGAGAAAGTGTTAATGCTATGGAGATCCCACTAAATGTCCATGTGATAAAGAAGGGATACTCTTGCCGTTGTTACTGTGATTTGCATCATTGATGATATCAGCGTCATATATTATGATTAGTATTGTACCTGCACCAATAGCTACAGTTCACGGCGGCTGCTGGCTTCAATTCGTTACTCATACATCGCTCCCCCTCCCTAATGTTAATTTAAGTGTTTGCTCTGTACATGTAATCCGGACAGACTTTGAATGTCATGAGAATTAAGAAAAGGGTCCTAGTCTACATTTGAAATAGATAGACCGTGTATTAAGTACTAATATTAGTTACATTACACGCATAGAGTCGTAATTAGGGACATCCAAAGCCATAAAGATTATAACAAATAATTCTGACTGCGAGATTTCGAACTGAGTATGATAATAATATAAATTCTGAGTTGCTATGTCTTTGTTGATGCTCGAAACAATTATTTGACTGTATTCAAATATGGTTAACCTAAGTTGAACTTTTTTTTATTTTGTTTAGTTTTACTTTAATCAAAATGTTTATAATTAGATGCAAGTGAAATTTTGTTAATTTTGATAGCATCCAACCGCTATAATATGATTTGGAAGATTGCAGAGATGTTGATGAAAGCACTAACAAAAAGGTATATCTAATAATGGAATTAACATGTATAGTTCCTATGGAACCAACAAAATAAGGAATAATATATATATACACCTCAAAATGACAAAAGACTGGTCATAAATGTCCGGTTGGCTTAATCCAACTAAGAAAGAAAGGAGAGTAGTGGACATCAAAGTTGCTTTCGAATGGCGTACAAAGTGACAATCAATTTTAATGTTTTTTGTCTGCATATAAAACATCGGTATGAGAAATTTATACAATACTTCTATTATAATATGAGTAAAAGATAGAGAGTTCACATATACTTTAAGAAACTTTAAAAAAAACTCCTAATTTTAAAATTCTTAAAAAGATCTGGTTCAGCCGGAATCTGGCCGAACGGTGCGTTTTCATTGATGTCCATCGTCTTCAACCTTCTGTGATGAACATGGTGTGAAGTTTCCTGCAAAACAACGAAGGCTCGTCGGGGGTTATGTCCCGATTAGCCCCTCCGACGCTCAAGTTAGTTT
>JANKYF010000005.1:9557137-9568380 GCA_029829435.1 Erythroxylum hondense | reverse complement strand
GTTTGAATCTAAATTTGAGTCTAATTGATTTGAACACTTAATTTAGAATTTCATTCGTAAAAACAACAACAATAATAACATTTAGTGAAAGTCTCGTTAAAATACAAAATTTGGGTCTAATAAATTTCAATCATAGCTCAATCAAATTATACTTAACTTGCTAATTTAGAACGATTAGATATATTTTTATGCATAGCAATTACTTATTTTTGGAAGTATATCCGATTCTAATTTAGTAAACATTATATTTCAATTCTAGGGCTGTAATCTCCATGAACAATTAGCATTTCTTGGTGACGTTTGTTGAGCCATAACATCTTTGCACCCGTTGTTGTCCTCTGTATCCCAAATGGATTCATCCTGAACAGAAAAAGCTGGTGAGACCATGACCATAATTTTCTTCACTCTTTACGTCTTTCGAGAGGGACCATTGTATACGGAGAAAGGTTAAGCGTGCTAGAGAGCGGACAAGGTAGTTCACACTGATTCCTATTCCAAATTTAATTTGGTGTAATATAATAGCCAGATTTTGGTGGAAACTTATGGGTGTCTGTGTCAAAGCTAGAGAAATAAATGGTGCAAAATTCAGCGTTGTAGCGTATAAGTCGGACATCATTGAGGTGAAACTACCAACTATGTGACATTTCATGCAGACCCTTGTCGTTATATTTCATTTATCCATTTAGTTTAGGAACATCTTTGATGTTTGACGTAGGAAATTGCAAGATCGCGTTACAGAACGGTCTTGTCAAACTTGAAGCTAAAATCAACAACCTCCGTCTCTTTATGTCCATTAATCATTTCTCTCCCAATGGTAAAAATAATTTCTGAGAGCAGGATAGAAAGATCTGTTTAAGATAGCTAGTTACTTGTAAGTTTCTTGATCTTTGAGCTTTGATGTATTGTTCTTAATATTATTGGAAAGGATATACAGAACTTTTAATCTGTTGATGATCCTATGCATGTGTCCATTTTCGTAAGTGTTTCTGACTTTTAGGGGCTGCATGTGAAAATGAGATATTCTTCTCTGATCGTCACTAATTATATGCTCGAATTTTCATATTAACATTGTTAACTCCAATGGCATTGGTGGAAACGATGGTCTTACATATGAGGTTGATTGTTATGGTATACATGAAAGATTTATTATCGAAGATCATTGAATTGCTTGCATGAACTCGTTTCCTATTTTGTTTTATTATTAGATCATTTGCATAACTCCGGTTGTATTCAAGTTAACCTGTAAAACTATATCTGTGGGTCGACATTTTGTTCTTGCGATATGAAAATGACTAAAAGGAAGAAATGATAGCTTTAGATTTTATGAGGATTCTGATATTATAATCTCTGAATACGTTGGTAGCAGCACCTGAGATTTCTTTCTTGATTCACATTAGCAGGAATTTCGATATTTGATATTATCACGCATGTTACTGCTTCGCTTTGAAAGCATCCATGTAACCTATTCAGCAAAATGTTTGATTGCGGTTACAAGTCACAGTACATTGGTGGGCATAAGGAGAAATTTGTGAGGTACAAAGAATTTATCTAATCTTTCCTTAAACTATAATTTATCCGGGTTTTTAGCTGCTTGGAATTGTGAGTCTTGATTTCTTTTCAGTTTTAGAAGTTTGATGAGCCAGGTTGCTCTTTCATTATCTGTCATCTGTAAGGTAGATATTGTTAAAACATAATATAGCAAGAATTTGCAAACGGCAGTTTTCTAGGTTTTTAATAGTTTTAACCATTTGATCTTGACATAGATTAGTGTATACCTGTAGGTTGGATGATTTGGATTCTAACTACTCAGCTAAAAGCAAGTCAGGAGGAATGAAGAGATGGGGATTCAATTTTGGTGGCTTCATGAACATTCCTGGGAATGTCAACAGGAATCCCTCACAGTCTTTCAGATTTGGAGTGAAAAAGGGTTCAGAAGGCCTCTTAACATTTGGTCGATCCCTTAAAACCGGGGTTACTCGTGCTATGTTCCCTGAGGACCTTAGAGTATCTCAGAAGAAGATATTTGATCCACAGGACAAATCTCTAGTCTTATGGAATAGGCTTTTTATGATATCATGCATTATTGCAGTATCTATTGATCCTTTGTTCTTCTATCTTCCTGTATTCAACTATCAGATGGTTTGCCTGGGTATGGACACAAAATTAGCTGCCACAATCACTACTGTTAGGACAGCACTTGATGTTTTCTATCTGAGTCGCATGGCTCTTCAATTCCGAACAGCCTATGTTGCACCGTCATCACGGGTTTTCGGACGCGGCGAACTTGTGATAGATCCTGCAGACATTGCAGCCAGATACTTGCGCCGGTATTTCATTGTTGATTTTCTGGCTGTGCTGCCTCTACCACAGGTTTGGAATGCCTTCACTTTTGCTTCTAGTCTGTATATACAAATTGGCAAATGTGTTGCATAGTTTCTCTCAAGTCTATCCTGGATTAATGCATCTATTATAGCAAAGTGAAGGAAAAGTAATTTTATCTCACATTTAACTTTGCAGATTGTGGTGTGGAAGTATCTTACCAACAAAAAGAAGGGTTCAGAGGTGTTGGCTACAAAACAGGCTTTATTGATCATTGTCTTTCTTCAATATATTCCACGGTTTGGTCGTTTTTTCCCTTTAAATTCAGACCTCAAAAAGAGTGCAGGTGTTTTCGCTGATAGTGCTTGGGCCGGTGCTGCTTACTATTTGCTCTGGTACCTGCTTGCTAGCCATGTGAGTGGTCTCTTTCATCTTCCCAAATGCTGCCTACCAGCATTAAGTGAAATTGCTCCGAATTAACTTATCAAAACCAGTCTGGATTGATTCACAGATAGCAGGAGCTTTCTGGTACTTGCTTGCCCTTGAACGTAAGGATGCTTGCTGGCGCAAAGTTTGTACCAGAAGTGGAAAGTGTAACATAGATTTCCTGTACTGTGGGAACAAGCGGCTTCCAGGTTTCCATGAGTGGCGAAGGGTCAGCGAAAATCTTCTTTCCAAGACGTGCGGTGTTGACGGAGAAGGTCATTCACCATTTAATTTTGGAATCTACATGCAGGCCATGTCATCAGACATTGTTGCATCCAGAGTTTTTATCTCTAAATTCTTTTACTGCTTATGGTGGGGACTGCAAAACTTAAGGTACAATGCACAACTTGTCAACAATACTCCAGGATAAAATAATAACAATGATGATACGCTTTCTCTTTATAGATGAAGATTTCCAACAAAAAATGAATAATTCTCAGCTAGTTTCACCATAATGCTTTCTCTGATGATCTCATTGGCACTTGTGAACACAGTACACTAGGTCAGGGTCTTCAAACCAGCACCTATCCCTTAGAGGTTCTATTTTCCATAACTATAGCAATATCAGGGCTCATCCTCTTCGGCCTACTGATAGGAAACATGCAGGTATGGTAAAACCGCTGCTTTCATATCCATGGAGTTTATTGATGCTAATTCTGTTATGCTTATTTTGATTTGTTGCTGCAAAACTTTACAACCTGAAACAGTAGAGCAACCCATGAAATGCCACATACTATATTCTCTGCTGAATTAGTACTCTTAGCCTTCCCATTTCTTTCATGTCAGTGCATCATGTTTACTTGATGGATTTTGAAAGTGAATGTAACTAAGCAAACAAAAACTATAAGATTCATTATGGTTGCGACAGACCTACCTTCAATCTCTGACAGTTCGTCTAGAGGAGATGAGGATTAAACGGCGTGATTCTGAGCAATGGATGCATCATCGCTTGCTTCCACAGCATCTGAGAGAGCGAGTTAGGCGCTATGATCAATATAAATGGTTGGAAACCCGGGGAGTGGATGAAGAGACCTTAGTCCAGAGTCTGCCAAAAGATCTCAGGCGAGACATCAAGCGACATCTTTGCTTGAATTTGGTCAGAAGGGTAAGTATATCTACTTTTACTACAGAATATTCTTGTCAGTTGTCACTGTCTAGAACCGGTTATGCTGTCCATCAAAGTTTTGATTGATCACGTGTCCAGATATGCCTTCAAGCACGAAAACTTACATAGGACATCAGTAATATCATGATTGCCCAGGAGTCCCCAACTACAAACGTCCTATATGAGGGTTTAAGAGGGCATGAATCGAGATGAACACTCACGTGACTTCTATTCTCTTATTATCAATCTTAAATGGATGTTTTGTACAGGTTCCGCTGTTCGCCAATATGGACGAAAGTTTGTTAGATGCCATTTGTGAGCGGCTAAAGCCCAGTTTATACACAGAGTATACTTACATAGTTCGAGAAGGTGATCCTGTAGATGAAATGCTTTTTATCATCCGTGGGCGCCTGGAAAGTGTTACCACAGATGGTGGAAGAAGTGGTTTCTTTAACCAAGGTTACCTCAAGGAAGGAGACTTCTGTGGTGAAGAGCTTCTAACCTGGGCACTTGACCCCAAAGCCGGTGCCAACTTGCCATCATCAACAAGAACAGTCAGGGCTCTGAGTGAAGTAGAGGCTTTCGCATTGGAAGCTGAAGAGCTCAAGTTTGTCGCCTCCCAGTTCAGGCGTCTTCACAGCAGGCAGGTTCAGCAAACATTCCGTTTCTACTCGCAACAGTGGAAGACTTGGGCTGCTTGCTTCATCCAAACTGCTTGGCGTAGATATTCCAGGAGGAAAGCAGCAGAGCTTCGTCGCTTGGAGGAACTGGCGTATGAAGACGATGATTATGATTATGATGATGAAACAGCTTTATTTGGAGAACACGAGTGTACTTCCAGGCTTCGTGCAACATTCTTTGCATCTCGTTTTGCAGCCAATGCACTTCGCAGGCATCACAGTGCAACGGGTAGAGGGAGGATTAGACTACAGAAACCCCCTGAACCTGACTTTGGTGCAGATTAACTCATAGAGTAGCTTCGACAAATCAAACCGAAAAGCATACTTTTGGTTGATTAACTTTAGAGGCAACATGTTCCATCATATACTTCAAGCATATGTCATAGTAACTTGTTAATATCTAATTTGGTGCTGAAGATAGAGACTACTGCAGCCACCACGTAATGTAACTTAAATTCCTTCCATGCTGTGCAAATGGACCAATATAGAAGATTCTTCTAAGCTTATTATTATTTGGGAAGCGATTAATCTTTTAACAGAACAAAGAAACTCTTCAGATAAACTTATGCACCCTTAAATATTCTGTTCCTTACTTTTGTCTATATTCTTTCAAGTGTGGGTGCAATAGCTTTAAAGAGAAATAAAAAGGATATATCAGGAGGTTAATGAAAACTAGAAAAGAACCAGAAAGGAATAAAAAAAGAGATTTTATAATCAGCAGTCTAGCATGTATAGAAGGTTAAAAATAAATATATCCACAGCTTCTTGGGCTTGAGCATATTCACGGAGGTTCACCTAATGCTTACAGTGAGCGCATAATAGTCCCGAATTTCATTGTTGGCTCTTAACTACGCCACTCAGAAGATGATTCCAATTCATCATCTTCTTCCCACCAGGTCGCTGTCTACAAGATCCACATGAAGTTGAGATATTAGTCAGCTATTTGCACTTCTACCAGAGAATAAATGTACAAGTATATGCATGCTGTATCTACAATTACCAATGTCTTCAAGTTTAAGGTACTACCAAGGTGCAGAGGATGACAGTGGAATAATATCGTGAAAATACTCAGATATGAAGTTTACCTTGTAGCCTCTGCGTAGAAATTCCAGTGAGCTTCCCTTTTCCTCCTGCAATCCTAGGACTCTCAACAGTTCTTCTTTGGTCTGAGGCACACCAATTAATCGTTTACAATGACACGAAGTTATTTGTATTAATTAGAAAAGCATGGAGTAAGAAAATATCTTTACCTCACCGAGAGTGAATCGAGTTGCACTCTCTGCTACACAAGCATATGAACCATCAGTTTGTTTAAGCATAACCTGCCAAGGTCCTGCAAAACGTCAAAACATCACAATTAGTAAGATACTCAACAATGAGGCTTAGAATCCATATATATTGATGAGGAATGGAAGTATAGACTATAAAAATGTGGAATGCCACGTTTCCAGCAAACCCAAAATAAAATATTTCTTTGACAGTCAAGGGAACAGTTTGGTGTGCTTTGGATAAAAGTTTGCCAAACCAGAAACATAATATAATCATGACTTTTTGGAACAGAATCCCAGTTTTTCTTTAGACATGCAGATGGCATCTACTTCATTTGATCAAATAATAAGTTCAAGAAATTAGATTTAGTAACCGATAATTTTGGAGGATGACTCCAATCTGCTTAACAAGTAATATTTCGATCAGTATATCTATTAATTCATCATATCTAAGAGCCCCTTAAAAGTAATAATCTGTAAAAATGTGATTAAATCAGTATCCCTTGAATTGCTGTCAAATATTGATCAACATTAATTCTTTTGATATTTACTCTATTTTGATGCCACCAACTGAAACTCGTAAATACACGTTAAGGTCTCAAAATAGCAGATAAAATCTAAGCCCAAAAACAAAGGAAAAAGAAAATAAACAATATAAGGAGAATTTGAGTATTTATTACAAAGAATAGTCGCATACCAGGGTATTGGCGAAACAATGCTCCATTGTAATTAACAACATAAGGTGCTACTGGTACAGTCTAACCTTGTTAAAAATGAAAAGTTATTTCAGGTTTGAGTTATAAGTAACATAAAAAAGTTTTTACATAAAGTGGGAGAGGAGACCTTGGAGTACTCTCTCGTTCGAACGTAGAATACAGGAATAAACTGAGAAAGAAAGCGATAATGCAAATCTTTGGTTGGAAATCCTACAAGACCCAAGTCAGCACTGCAAAAGAAAGTAGCAATTGCTAAACCAAGGAGAACAAGGAAATTAATTATTATAGATGAATTCGGAAACAGCATACCGTAATGTGTCAAGCTCAAGGTTGAAAAGAAGGGCTGGGGTCGACATGGCAAACTTTTCCTGCCATCCACAATTGGACAATAAATCAGATATCAATTGCAGTTTGTGGATACATGGATAAGTAATCAGTAGACAATATTTCAAACACTATTAGGATAATGAATCATGACAGGAACTGATTAAATTCTTGTTAAATCAAGGGGCTAATGCAACAGATAGAAAAGGAAGACAAAAGATAAAAGACAAACAACCTCCAAGTTAAGGATGATAGATTAAAATCAAGAACAATAAAGGAAGAAACTTACCACATATTTCTCTATAATAGCAAGTTCACGTGTGCTACAGTTTATAAATACGTAAAATGAAGGTGGCTCATTGGACTGCCAACGACCTGACAACGAAAAAAATGGACAAAGTTACATAAAACAAAAGTTAGAAAATTTTCTGTTTTTTTCCCAGTATTTTTCTACATAAAGGTGAAGGAAGAGAATTGTGTAATTGGACTAAACTAATATAACATGAAAATTGAGACCTCAACTTGAGCCGTGATAGTCCAATATTTCATGAGAATTAAGTATTGTTGGTTCCAGAATTCTGAGTTTTTGACTACAAAGCTTGCCAAGTACTTATATTTATCAACTTAACACACATAATCATCAAGAAATTCCAATCAGCAGGGCTCGTCTACTTAGCAGTGAGAGTCAAATTTGTTTTTTTTTTTTTGAAAAGTGAGTCAAAACCTTAACAGCAATACAATATGCAGTTCCTTTTGGGCATTGATATGAAAAGTGATGCGACTATTTTCAAATGAAATTTCGACTAGAAAACATCCACCAAAACTGGACAAGTTATTTATTAAATAGGACATCCACTTGGTTTGCATACATAGTCAACACATATCCAAACGAAGTAGAATAGATAGCAGCAAAGGCAAAGCAAACTGATTGATTAATGATGAAGCCACTATAAGGTAAACACCAGCAGAAATAATAGGCATTTTGACATCCCAAAAACTAACCTTCATTATCATCTTCAAAATCAAAATCTAAGGTGTTCCTTATAGACTTGAAAAATGATGTAAGAGCACCACTGGGGACATCATCAAGAGAACCTATGGTTATACCATCCATCTGTAAGCGAAAACAAAACGTAAAATCCATAGGACATCTTGCATACACCATTAGCAACTTATTTTCCGCATATTTGCTAGATGAAAAGCCGGTTTCGATCTACAACAAGATCATAACACAAAAGGATTTTGAATAAGTCACGGGGAAGATCTATAAGAAGCTCTAAGTTCCATCATGCCCCTAGTTTCCCAAATTAAGGGCAATACAAAATTTAATTGTACAATTAAAACGTAATGATAACTGCTAATTTTGACATTGTTCTTCCCCTTCCTCATTCAGGAACAAACATCTGAACCTTATCACTCTGTCAACCCATGATGAAGCTCTAGGCTTAAAATGAAAAATCTTCTTCCACAGGTAGAAACTCAAAAGAGTCAATAGCTGCCAATGCAATAATGGATTGCAGTGGAAAAAGAATTGTCTGAATTATTAAGTTACCGAGTCAAGAGCTGCTTTGAAAAGTTGAGAAGCTCTCCGCTTTTCTGGCTTATCAGGAAACACCTGAAATTCAAACTGTTAGGTTACATATCTTATTTTGAAGTGAAAAAATGAACAAATGAACAAATGAACGAATGAAAGCCTCTCACAATGCATGCTCTTATTTCCCCTTTCTCCTGGAGCTTCCTCACAACTGCCAGCGCAAGTTGAATGTTGGCATCAATGAACTCATCTGAAGATCCCTTCATGTATCAGCAACTTGTACGTATAAGATGATAGATTTGTATCTTTAAAACTTTTCCTTTTCAAATTAGGCAGCAAAAACAAAAGCTTCTTCAGTCACAAAGCTGAACCAAAAAACAATATTTGGTCTAAAAATCTTGCAGATTACGATTCTAAAGATAAAAACAACGTCAATAATTTAGATATTGACAAACAGAAGTAAAATCTGGGAAACAGTATTGGCACAAAAATTGAAACCGGAAATTATAAAATAATACAAGCAACTGAGCTCAAACAAAGATGAGCACAGGACAATGTATTTAACAAGCACGGAAGAAGACCAAAAAGTACCTTGTAAGAAGAAATGTTGCTGGGCAACGGCCTGAGATGCAAAGAAGGAAAAGTATAGAAAAGATCAAGTATTGCATAGATACGGAACAAAATAAAGCCAAACATTTGCTGGGATGGGCATGTTTCCATCATGTCATAGGAAACACTAGCATTGCCGATATTGCCATAATTTTTATCAGGCAACCATAATCAATAACGCCTAGCTATATTTTCCAAGAAGCTACCTCAGAATAATGTAAGTTTCTAACTTAAACTTGCCTCTTTCATTATTTCTAAATTCCTATTATTATTGACAGCATATTTACATCCTTTTCTTATTGTTGATTTAAAAGATAAACATATAAATACATGGATTAACAGTAAGATTAAGTGAAATGACAAACCAATCAAGAAAAGAGTTCCTATGACATTAAAGACAGCAAGCAAATGGTAGATCAACTCCTTCGATAATCTTTTTTACAAAAGCTTCAATCTTTCACTCAACCCGTCACTCTAAATTACAAATATCATGATGTTAATGCTTAAAAGCACAAATGATGATACGGATTATTCCTAGCAATAAATGCCCGAGAACTGAGGTAAACAAGAAATTAAGGATAGCACTAATAAAACAAGCGGGGGAATTACGGGAAGTCGATTTCCAAGCGGGTCTTGCCGTCTTGAAGAGCGAAAGAGAGAGAATTGGCAGCGTCATTGACAAGTTCTTGATAAGATTTAGGCTTGTACACAGCCACTCCACTCTTTGGGTCGAAACTTGGAGGGGCTTCTTGTTGTCGTTTGTTGGCAGTGCAATGGAGTTTGGTAATCGAGGAGAGTCTTGGGCGTAGGAAGAGAGGAATGAAAGTGGGGAGAGTAGACAAAGAGAGTGAAGTTCGAGGAGGTAGAGAGAGAGAAGGGTGCGAGGCAGCCCCTAGACGCATAGCCATTTTAGTGATCGTTCGTTTGTTTACGAGTAGAAGAAGAAGAGGGGCTAGTGGTAGAGGTCTGGAGATATAACATATGCCACGTGTCTTCGCTCTGAACCGTAAGAAGTCAAAGGAGTGCACTCCCTCGTCTAGCCTGAGGCAAGACCTTCTGTCCCGTGTTATTTTACTGTGTCTAGTAAATTTTAGTCATTTATTTTTATGTGATTTATATCTCTTATATGAGTTTTGAATAAATAAATGCGAATATTGTAGAGATAAATTGTTAAAATTTATTAGACATAATAAAACACCATAAAACTGAAAGAAAGATCTGGACTCGTCGAGCCTTCCCTGTGCTTACACTTACTTGTTGGATAGCAGAGGACAACTACACATGGTCTTGTACTTCTATTAAATTTATCAATTTTATTTAATAGAAATGAAGATATTATATTGGGTGCAGATCTTTGTCAGCCTAACGTAAACAAGCTTATCCATTGTCATCTCGATCCCACGGAACTATTTACAAGCTTCTCAAAATTTGGATTCAGCGTCAGAACAAGAACAACTTCATGGAAAATAGAAGCAGTGACAAAGTCAAGGTGGCAAGGATAATAGCAATGAAAGGGCACCCAGGAACAGGGAAGACCACACTAGCTCAGTGCTTAGCCTCCTCTCTTCAAGTCCCTCTCATCGACAAAGACGACGTCCGCGACTCCACCTACTCTCTCTCCACCACCACTCCTCAACCTCTCCTCAACGACCTCTCCTACGATGTAGCCTTCAACATCGCCGCCACCCAGCTCCGCCTCGGCCTCAGCGTCGTCATCGACTCTCCCCTCTCCCGCCGGGCCCACCTCGAACGGCTGGTCCGCTTGGCGACGTCCGTCGGAGCCCGCCTCGTGGTTGTCGAGTGCAAGCCGAGGGATGAGGCCGAGTGGCGTCAGCGACTCGAGAACCGTGGCCGCAGCTGGCACAAGCCCTCCACGTGGCGTGAGCTGGAGAAGTTGGTGGAGGGTTACGACGGGTGTACGGATTATGACGTTGGTGATGTGCCCAGGGTGGTGGTGGACACGACGGCCAGCGCTGATGTGGAGGATATTGCTTCTTCTGTGATGGAGTTTATAGCCGCCTCCTGTGGTGGCTTTTAGTTCATGACGGTTACTAAATCCAGGAGTTTTTGGCCAAATGGTCGATTACAGCAATTAGTCCAGCTGATTGGATTATTATTAGATCTTTATTAAAATTAGTTGTTTGATATTAGTAAATGAGTTTAATAAAAATTATAAGACCATGAATATTATATATTTGAGTA
>JANKYF010000005.1:9530683-9542223 GCA_029829435.1 Erythroxylum hondense | reverse complement strand
TAAAATGAATGAGGAATAATATCACCATCTGGTAAATATTCCTTAAACAAATTAACAATCATATCATAACATTTGTTGGTCATTTTGTTCAAAACTTTAATGTGAAGCAACTTAACAAGAAAAGATAGCAATGATTTGGAGCAACCGGGATATAACTTGCGTTGCGTATCACCCAACAATCTCTGAAAATTTTCCACTTCATCATCTAGTAGCACATCTGGCTGATTAATATCTACATTATCATAATAATCCCATGCATTTTCATTATCAGCACCAAATACCAAATCTTGCAGCAACTCCTCCTCCTCAAATGTTTCATCCATATAACCATGAATGTTATCATCATCACTATATGGATTTGGGGTTTCGCCATGGTGTATCCATTCGGTATAATCGATGTCTATTCCATTAGTGAGTAAATGAAATTTCACCAAATGAGGTGGTTGTAATTTAAAATTCAAGCACTCTCCACATGGACAAGGCATATCCTTTCTCTGTCCAAGATTATCTAAAGCAAATCTCATGAAATTTTTGACTCCATTAACATAATCTTGTGAAGTGTAGTCATTGAGTTTTATTCATCCCCTATCCATTTATAAAAGCCGAGATTTTGAATTCTGGGCGTTCTGTATTCTGGGTGTCGATGATTCTGAATAAAAAAACGTGATTGCACTTAAATGTCATCTAATTGTTGCCCATAACCAACATTTTAGTAGGAAAATCTCATCAACAAACACCACAATTCAAGCCAAAACCCTTGAAATACCATATTTAATTTTCAGAAATTAAGGGACTAACCTATAAAAATACTATTGAGCGAAAATTGGCATCGAGGACAATTGTTCTATGGACCTAAAATTACAATAAAAACTTGAAAAAAATAAATGCAAATAGAAATAATAAAAACGTTAAATGGAAATAATAATAATAAAAATAACAAAATCTCAAGATGTAAATAAAATAAATGCAAATAATACTAATACTACTAATACTAAAAGTTGCTAATTATATGAATAATAAATCCAATACATATATGAGAATACAATAAAATAAAACAGTACTAAAATAAAACGGAGGAAAGTAAAAAAATTAGTGAGCTACTCGAAGTAAGAGTGCTCAGTTCTCGTCCAAGTAAGAGTGTTCCAAAGGAAAGAAAAAAAAGTGATGTCGAAGGAGTCTTTGAGAGTTTACAGATTTCTCATAAACACGAAGGCCTAGCACAATTATAACCTAGACTACCAACGGAGGACTTGTAATGGCAAAGGTGAGAGTAACCAACGGTAAAAAATAGGAAAAGACTGATACACAGTCTCCAATTGTAAAAACACACAGGAAGAAAATAGCTAAGGAAAGCATTCATCTTCAATCGTTGTTTAGCATACAGTAAGAAAAATGAAGAACTCTATTGCATTCCACAGTGAGGGAGTGAATGTGATCTTATAGTTTTCCATAAGATATTTAGCCATATAGGACCTTCCCTTTAAAACTAAATATTCTAGACCAATGCAGATTTCATTGGTTTAGAGTCACTGGCCCCTTATATTGACATGTAGAGAGGCCAAGTTCACATAAATAAGGGTCCACATACTTGTCAACAAATTTCTTTAGGGTCATCTTAAAAATTGTATAGAAACAGGGTTTACGAAGAAGGAGATTCTTACTTTCCAAAACCTTAATAAACTCTATATGGGGTTTTAGCCTATACTCAATGCTAAAAGTAAGCAGCTCTGGGTGATTAACAACAAAAGAAATACCCAAGTCCTTTTCATTCTGGAAAAATTGTATCGATTCTATAAGATTCCTCGTTGAAACTGCAAAAGTCTGAGGCAACCTTCGAAATGCAAACAAGATGTCTTCTTCTGAGAACCCCACTTCCCTAAAGAGTTTCAACTTAAGTTCCCAGGTCTCTTTACTCATTGAAGACAGTACCCTAATGGAACATAGAAACATCTTCGATTTTGTATCTAAGCCCATTTTCTCTACCTCTGTAAAGTAATGCTAAATAGTCTCTGGTTTAGACAATAAGCAATGAGGATAGTGGATTATACAAGCAATAATCTGTGAAGAATTAATCCCGCAACTCTTCAAGAATTCGACATTGGGTACCATTGCCTTCCTAAAGTCATGACTCAGAATCCACCTAGAAGACTTCAATAACTTAGAAACTGCAACAAGTGGTCCCAAAAGGCTATTTAGCTCTGACATTGAAGGAATGAGTTTATCAACACTTCTATGCAAAACAGTAGGGCAAGAAGATACTATTTCTATAATCTGTGTATGGTCTATGCCCGAATCTTGAAAAATCTGGAACTTTGGCTTAACGGTTTGCTCAAGTTTTGCAGAAAGAATAGTGGGCATCCTTTCAATAATGCTCTGAATTTGGGTTTTAGAAAACCCGGTTTCCTCCATATAAGAAAGTAAAGAATCACAATTTTGTGGGTCTTCAACATATTTGGTTGTTGAATTTGGGATTTTTAAAGCGAACTCAGGGGAGAATCGCTGGTGATGTATCAAGTATTCACAGACCGTAATTCCAGGCTGTGATCTTTCAAACACAGAGGTAGAAAAGAAACACCTAGAGATTGAGAAAAGGGTTGCTACGCTACGGCCGCGTGTTGAGGTTCTTAGTGCCCGTTTGGTTGAGCTTTTAACACGCAGACGTCTGCGTAAACAACGCAGAGCCCGCAACGCAGACAACGCAAACCTTTGTCTGCGTTAAACATGCAGACGAAAGTTTCCGCGATATTTAACATATTTTAAACTAAAAAATAGAGAAGAGAAGAACTACCTAGATGAGAGTGTCTGTGTCGCAGGGATAGACAAAACAGAAGAAAGGCAGCAGAAAACGAAAGTGACGACTGAGAGGAATTTTTGAGGTTTCGTTTAGAATGTTATAAACGTAAGTGACGAGAATCAATTAAAAAATAGCTTTTCAGAAAAGCTAAAATTGGGGCTTTTCTAAGAAGCTCCAAATTTTAGCTTTTTAAAAAGCTGTATTTTAGCTTTTTCAAAAGCTGTTTCTACTTTAAAAATGTTTTTGAAATTTGCAGCCAAACATCTATTTTTTATCAAAAATAACTTTTACGGTAGAAAAAAATACTTTTAGAATCTTCAAAAGCTGTTCCAAACAGGCACTTATATGAAACTGCTCCAAACAAAGGTCGTATGACATAATTGCACGGCCGTGAATTAATTTACACGTGTCATAACTTAACTTGCATAAAACGTTTTTTTAATCGGATAGAGTTAGAGAGAGCAACTAACGAATCTGGATTGCCTTTTAACGCCCCACCAATTCAAGTGTCCTCCATCGTCTAAAGCAAAACGACCGTGTTTTCGTGCCAAAAGTAAAACAAAGTAGCCATAAGATAAAGGATAAAAAAGAAAGCTTTGTGCACGCACGAAAAGGTTGATTCACTTGGCTTCTCCTCTGTCACACCCAAGCAGAAAGAGTGCTCAGCAATGGAGCTGCTACGTCTCATTTGCCCTAATTCTCCTCCCGTACGCCTCTCTATTAACATCTGGCTGATTACCTTGAAAACTGTAGGAAACAACGAGACTTTGTCTTTTCGCTTGACCTTGTCTTCTTTTTTCTCAGGTGTGGAGTGGGCGTACGTTCTCCGACTGCTTCGATCACATATATCCTCTGTTCTTTGTTGCTGTTTCGCTTCTCATTTGTTTTGTATTTTCTTTTCCGTGTTTTTATCTGTGTAATGATTTGTTTTTTTCCTTAACGAGGCTTACGGTTTTAATGTTTGGTGCAAATATGCTGACTTTGTTCATGATTTTCGTGCTTGCTATATCTCGAAGGAATGCCAGCGGAATCCAGCGGGTAAGTTAGTGTTATCATATATTTGACGTAACTAGAAAGATACCATTTTTTGACTGTTGAGTATAGGTTACTGATATCTTGAATTGCAAGTCTGTTCTAGTTTGTGCTTATTGTATGGGCATCGTGTTTCGGATTTTTATGAAGCCCTAAAAGAGCTACAATTGAATCAAAGTAGTTACATGAAGTTAAGTTCAAAAGTTAGTGACTTTTGGTTTTTTTGAAAGTAAAGAAAAAAAGTGGCCTACTTGGTTGACAAGTCATGATCGCACATTCGTCCCTAAGTGGTTTACATATTACGTTAACAAACTGAAATTTGTGAAATGATATGATTCGAATCATATTTCTTAAAATTTCAGAGGTACGGCTTTATACTTGGCTTTTAAAGTTTGCAACTTATAGCTCAAAGCGATGACAGCCCCGATTTTGTGATATGTCGTGACACATATATAGCATTACTGAAGCTTTATAGACTGTCTGAAATTTGAAAATAAGCTTTTTGCTAACTGTTTAATCTTTTCTCTTGATATAAGGCCAGAGTTTTAAGTTGACCTCAACAATTTCTCATCTCCTTGAACTCTTGTAGACAGTCATTTGGGCTACTATGAATGTTTGGCTGGAAGTTAATTTGAGCTCTCATTCAAATTAAAAGCTTTAGATATTCTACTTCTGGTGGTCTTTATTCAAGTTTCAGTTTCATGCACTAAACGTCCTTGGACTACTGTTTTTCTATGTTTCTTTATCATGAATTGTACATCAAGCTTTGACGCCATTTCCTTTCTTTTTTTTTTTTGAAATTAAATCCTTAAATTTTATTTTAAACCAATTGTTAAGTGCATTAAATTTATTACAAAAATTATGTAGATGACGTTTACAGAGAAGGTAGTTTTACATTTTATACCTGCGCTTGGAGTTTGTTTGTCGTTGGTGGACGTGACTTTACTTTTTGAGAAGGGCATTCATGGGGATTTTGTGTTGTATCATGAGTGGCTTTCCAGGAGCTCTCAATTGATACTCTGGGTAAGCCTTGGTCGATTTTAGCTGTTAGCTTCTTGAACTTATTTTACTAACACATTTTATCTGATCTAAATCCCTGTTTTTAATGTGTATAGACAGTTATGATAATCTCCTCAAAGTATACGTGGATGTATATCGTGATTCGTGAACGGCTCCTTTGTTTTTGGTGGATCATGAAGTCAATATTGGGAACCATTCATCTGCATAAGGCATTTGCTTCTCTAGAGGTAATGATTTTGTTTGTCTGAAAGGAGCTTTTTTCCCAAGTGACATGCTTGTATCTCTTAATTTGTTTGCTGTGACTGATGTTTCTTTCACACTGTTATTGAAAATAACTAATTATTTTCTTTGGGACTTCCCAAATTAATTTATTTCTGTACTTTTGATTGCTTATTAATGCACGTGACGTGGGTGTGGAATAATTGTGGTGTTTCAGTTCAAAAGATAGTGAGATTCTAGAGCTTACTTCACAATAGTGAGATTCTAGAGCTCTATTGTCATAAGAGCCCTGATAACTGAGTTTTATAACTACAGCTAAAGTTGATTGGCCTGTACCTTATCCACTTTCTTAGAGTGGGTTGGCTGATTTCTTGATCATTAGAAATGTTATTTCTCGCACATGAAGCAGTTTATCGCGAAAGATGAGTGGACTTATTGTTTTCATGACATAAAATATTTTGGTTTTTGTTTCATGGAGCCATTACTGCTCAAAGGATATCAAAGAACTCTGTTGTTGTAAATAGGAATGTTGAGCTATAATATATACCTGTTGTATAGCTTCTTTGCTTTCGTGGTGAATGTGTATGGTCATGTATTGGCCTTTGTTTTGTGCAGGCTTGGAAGTTTCTTGAAGAAAGTTCTTTAGTTATGTTGGATATTGTGTTCAGCATATCTATCAATTATATTAGGATAAAGTTGACATCTTTGAGGAACAGGTATTGCTTGTAAAATTATCCACATTCATTATTATTCTGTGAAATAGTTGAAGGAGTTTTACTAAGTAGACAACATTTAATGTGAAGTGAACAATATGCATATGAAACGCTGCCATTAGTGCCAAACCGAAAACTTAATCTGTTATCGATGTTGTTTTGAGAATTTTTGCAAGAATTGAGATGTAGGAAAGAGGAGTAATAGTGGTTTGGATCTTTTCATTCTTTGGAATCTTATTCGTACTATGAAAGTTTCAGGACTATTTCTATTTCTCTTCACCTCATATGATGCCTATCAAAGCATTTGTTAGGCAAATTTAATGAGTGCTCTTGGTTGTGTAAATACCAATAATCCATGGTGCAACTTATTTAAGACATTTACTTTGGATAAAATAGGAATAAACTTATACCGTTATCAGGGGGGATTGAATTTCTCTTGAATGTTGATGAATGTGAAATTACTAATCTCATGTACCTTACTTCCAACACTTTATCATCATTTTGCATTTTGATTGGAAGATGTCCTCGTTATTGCTTGTAAAGCTAAATAAGCACTTTAAAAATCTGACCTTACTTTTGTACTATTGCTGTTAAGTTAGCTTACAATCCCTCTTGCATCCACACACATGTGCTACGTGCAAGTAGAATTGCAAGTTCATTTACCCATAAGCTTGTTGATGTCATGAAATAGCAATACCCTCTATGATAACTTCCTTACCTCCACCCAAGTTTGCTTTCAATGTTTGGTGATTTTTGTTCAACAGTTGAATGTTTCCCATCCTAAACCCCATGTGTAAGCGGGATTTTTACTAGATGTTATTGTTGTTGTTATAGTTGAATGCTTGCCATGCATGACTTGCTAACTAGAAGGTTTTGTGGAAGGACAACTCATTCAGATATTCATTTTAACTTATATATCTATATATCTATAACCTCATTGACTTTATTGTTACTTGCACAAAGTATAGTTCATTGGAAGACCCACTTCTTTCTGTTGAAATGGATAATGAGGAAGGTTGCAATGGAGATTCTGTAAGTAGTTCACTGTCTTGTTTATTTTTATTGGGGAGATTTATTTTCATATGATTCTTTTTGAAAGGAAGCTCTAATTTTGTTCAATATCTATGAGGAAAATGTTAGGTACTAATAGGCTTAATCTCTGGTATAGTGGTATGTCCCTGTCTGGTATTGAGTTTGTTTGCGAAACTTGCATAGCTAATTGGAAGCACTTCATTATATATTGAAAGTTATCATCTACATATGCTGCAGACTCATAAGTTCTTATATAGAGCTAGGGTACATAGTTTTGAGAGTCTTCCTAAATGGAAATATCCCTAATATAGCTAGATATTACAGCTAAGGATAATCTCTAAGGATAATCCCTTAGTTAAGGGACTATCTACTATTACAGGATTCTCTACACTCCCCCTCAAGTTGGTGCAAAGATATCTATCATGCCCAACTTGCTAATTTGCTCTTCAAATAGTTGTCTGAACAGCTCCTTTTTGAAGACATTTGCTCTCTGTTCTTTAATAGGAACAAATGGGTTACATATGCTTTAATCTTCCTTTTTT
Organism: Erythroxylum hondense; assembly: GCA_029829435.1. Lineage (NCBI taxonomy): Eukaryota > Viridiplantae > Streptophyta > Magnoliopsida > Malpighiales > Erythroxylaceae > Erythroxylum > Erythroxylum hondense. The sequence goes on along the minus strand of JANKYF010000005.1, from coordinate 9,534,871 downwards.
TCCTTGATAAAGTGCTTATCAACCTCTATAGGCTTTGTCCTTTCGTGAAGTACTGGATTGTGTGCAATATTAATGGCTGCCTTATTGTCACAATACAAATTCATGGGAGCCTTAACTTCCAAATGTAACTCAGACATAACTCTTCGGAGCCATAAGACTTCACACACTCCTTAAGCCATAGCCCTGTACTCAGCTTTTGCACTACGCCTAGATACTAAATTTTGCTTTTTATTCCTCCATGTTACCATATTCCCTCATAGATAGGTGCAGTAGCCTGAAGTGGATCTTCTGTCAGTAATTGAGCTAGCATAGTCTGCATCCGTATAGACTTCTATGCTTCTTTCTTCCTTCTTCTTAAAGGACAATCCCTTACCAAGACATCCCTTTAAATATTTCAAAATTCTGATAACAACCTCCAAGTGTTCTTCATATGATGAGTGCATAAATTGACTTACTAAGCTCACTGCAAATGCTATATTTGGCCTGGTGTGAGATAAGTAAATTAGTTTCCCAGCAAGTCTTTGGTACCTTTCCTTGTTTACTGGAACACCATTTTCGGGCTATCCAAGTTTCTTTCCTGTTTCCACTGGTGTATCACAAGGTTTACAACTACTTAAACTTGTCTCTTTTAATAATTCCAAAGTATACTTTCTTTGAATAACCACAATTCTCTTCTTGGATCGAGCTACTTCCATGCCAAGAAAATATCTAAGCAGCCCCAAGTTTTTTACTTCAAATTCCTTCCTATGCTAAGCTTGCAATTTCTCTATCTCCATTGAATCACTCCCCGTAATTATAATATCATCCACATACACTATTAAGACAACAAATTTACCTTCTCCATTCCTTTTAGTAAACAAGGTATGATCTGATTGGCCTTGGGAATACCCCTAGCTTGTTACAAATTTGGTGAATCTGTCAAACCAGGCTCTTGGGGACTGTTTTAGTCCATACAAGGATTTTCTTAGTTTGCACACCTTGTCTCCAAAACTTTTCTTGAACCTAGGAGGTGGCTCCATGTACACTTCCTCTTCCAAATCATCATTCAAGAAAGCATTTTTTACATCTAGTTCGATTAGAGGCCAGTCTAAGCATGCAACCACTGATAATAGGACCCTGATAGTGTTCAACTTTGCCACTGGAGAGAATGTCTCAGTATAGTCCACCCTAAATGTTTGAATGTAACCTTTTGCCACTAACCGAGCTTTAAATCTTTCTATTGACTCATTTGCATTGTATTTAATGGTAAATATCCATCGGCATCTAACCAATTTTTTTCCTCTCGGTAGATCTATTCTCTTCCACGTGCCATTCTTTTCCAGGGTCTTTAACTCTTCCAAAACTGTCTCGTTCCACTCAGGAACAACTAAAGCATCATGTATGTTGTTTGGAATTTTTGCACTGGTTAGTGTGGAAATAAAGACAGAAAAAATTGGAGACAATTTTGCATTAGAGACAAAGTTAGAAGTAGGGTATTGTGCGCATGATCTTTTCCCTTTTCTCATTGCAATAGGAAGAAAATAATCACCAGGGAGATCATTTGAATTAACTGGTTGGGTACTATTGATTTCAGTTTTGGATTGTGAGAAGCCAGGACTTAGATTCGGAGATGATAATTGGGTTGTATCAAAGATTACTTCCCTTGCTTCCTTGCTATATACTGCACCGTGAAGTGTTCTTTGCTTTTCACTTCCTTCTTCCTTCTCAACCTTGTCTTCTTCTTGATTTTCTTCTCCCCCCTGACTAGTAGGCTTTTCTACTGCTGATCCTTCTAGGCTCAATAGCTCAGTTTTTTTCCCACTAGACCTCTCATCTATTTCACCGAAATACTCATCCGAAATACTCCCCGTTATGATGAGTATGACTATCATAAGGTTTACCTTCAAAAAATGTAACAGCCATAAAGGTAAAAATTTTCGGGATGTTGGATCAAAACACTTATATCCCTTTTGGGTTCTAGAGTATCCAACAAAAATACATTTGATAGCTTTAGGATCTAGTTTGGATTTCTTGGGATCATGGTTATAGACAAAAACAGTGCTTCCAAATATTTTCATAGGGACAGGTGGGTTCGGTTTTGTGTTAGGAATGGAATTTTAAGGTTTTGGAGGGAAGTCTGTTGATAAAAAAATTGGCAGTGAGAATTGCTTCTCGCCATAGGTATTTCGGGACATGTGTTTGAAAGCTGATTGCTCTAGCTAAAAGATGTCTGTTTTTGCGTTCAGAAATTTCATTATGTTGTGAGGTGTAATTGCAGGAGGTTTGGTGGATAATCCCTTTGCTATCTAGGAAATTTTTTAAGGCCAAGTTCACATACCCCTTCCCATTGTCACTTCTTAACATTCTAATCTCCTTTTGAAATTGAGTTTTAACCATGTTATAGAAGGATACTAATGTGGCACAAACATCCAATTTATCTCCTAAAGAAACACCCATGTGACCCTAGAGCAGTCATCAATGAAAGTGAGGAACCACCGCTTTCCATTAGGTGTTTGAGTTCTAGGGGGACCCCATAAATCACTGTGTATTAACATAAATGCCTCTGGACATCGACTGTTTTGAATGGGGTAATGACTTCTATGAAGTTTAGCTAATTCATAACATTCACATTGAAAGCTGGCACTTTTATTGATAGATAAATGAGGTAACGGACACTTTAGGTATTGTAAACTAGGATGTTCTAACCTATAATGCCACATCATTATTTCTTCCTCCTTCTTGTTGACAGTAATGTGACAGCTCCCTTCATGTTTCTTGCCTTCTTCTTGCAAGATATATAAGTCTCTAGTAACCCTAGCAACCCCAATCATCCTCCCCGATTCCAAATCCTGAAACATACAATGGGTCGACCAAAAATTAGCATTGCAATTCATATCTTTGGTTAGCTTGCTAACAAAAACAAGGTTGTATGAAAGATTGGGAATGTGAAGAACACTTTTTAGTGTTAAGGTATCTAAAATAAGGACTGTCCCTTTTCTTGCTACTGAAGCTAGGAAACCATCTGCAACTTGAATTTTCTGGTTCCCTGCACATGATGAGTAAGAGGAAAAAAATTTGGAGCTACCAGTCATGTGATCGGTGGCACCAGAGTCAACTATCCAAGATTAGGAGGGTATAGAATAAACAAAGGCTTTTGGAAGGATTATACCTGATTGGACTACAGAACAAGAAGGTTTTTTGGAATTCTCAACTAGAAGGAATGTGTACAGATGATCAAGCTGTTCCTTTGTGAAAGGAAAGGTCCTGGTTGAGCTGTGAGGTGTCTTGGTCATGACTAGGCTGGTTCCCAACTTGCAAAGCTTTCCCGTCTCCTGCTCCACTAGCCCATTTTTTCTTCCAGTTTGCTGGTTTGCCATGTATTTTCCAGCAGGTATCTCTTGTATGTCATGGTTTTTTTCGGCTTGTTTTTACCTTTTTCAGCCTCACTGTCACTATTCTTTGAGACAAATGTTGAACCTTCATTCTGGAAGTCCATAGTGCCATTTTTTCCCAACATGACACTCTTTCGAGCTTCCTCTCTTCTGATTTCAGAGAAGGCTTCTCGGATTGAGGGTAGTGGCCTTCGTCCCAAAATCCGTTCCTTGACTTAATCCAATTTTGCCTTCAAGCCAGCCAGAAAAACAAACACTCGTCCCTTGTCAACTTCCTCTCTATATTGGGCCGCATCTTCTGGATCTTTCCACTTTGTTTTCTCAAATAGATCCAACTCTTGCCATATTATAGTCATCTCATTATAATATGCAGTCACATCTTGCTCACTTTACTGCATTTTTCACATTTTTGAATTGAGTTCAAACAAGTGAGCATAGTTTTCCAGGTCTAAGTATGTTTCTTTGATTGCTTCCCATACATCTTTGGCTGTTGGGAGAAAAATAAAGGGTCTTCCAACCCTTGGTTCCGTGGAATTGATAAGCCAGGCTGTAATCATGGCATTCTCCAAGCACCATTGGTCGAAATTGGAGTCTTCTGACCTTGGAGTTTGGATTGCTCCTGTTATGTACCCTATCTTTCCTTTTCCAGTAATTACAAGATGGGCTGATTGGGACCATTCTAGGTAGTTTCTTCCATTCAGCTTTTGGATTGAAATTTGAAGGGAATTTTCTGGTTGTATGCTAACTGAATCAGGTTGATTTCCTGATCCAGAGAAAGGGGTAGAGCTGCTGGTGGTCTCGAGGGATGAAGATCGAG
>JANKYF010000005.1:9495000-9513653 GCA_029829435.1 Erythroxylum hondense | reverse complement strand
TTACTATATTCATTATAAATCCTATTATCATTTCTCCAAGTGAACCAAGCACACCATTAGTTGTGAGATGAGGAACTTTTGTTATATCACATTTTGTGCTTCTTTTTGTGACCAGATTTTTTCACTAAATTCTTTTATCCAGGTCGGCTCAGGTAAATCATCCTTGTTGTGTGCAATATTGGGAGAAATGCGGCTCATCCATGGCTCAATTAGTTCAAGTCGATGTATAGCCTATGTACCACAGGTTTGTAAATTTTTGTCAAAAGCACGTATAATAATCCAACCTCTTTACATAAAGCTTCTTTTTATCAATATTTACTGAAATTGTAGGTACCATGGATACTATCTGGAACAATACGTGACAATATTCTTTTTGGAGAAAGTTATGACCCAAAAAGGTATAGGGGGATCATCCAGCAAAACCTTACAATATTCCTCTCTCTTGAATGTGCAAAACATTGCTTCTTTTCTCGTTTTCTATCTAGGTATATTGATGGTTTTTTTATGAACAAGATAGGAAATTTGGATTATAGTTTTGCTAAAATTGTATACGATATTTTTCAATCCATCCATGGATTTATCTGTTACTTTTTGTTCACTTTTCTTTCTTAAATCTAACAGATATTTAGATACCATAAAAGCATGTGCTTTGGATGTTGATATTTCACTGATGCCTGATGGTGACATGTCTTATATTGGAGAGAAAGGAGTGAACTTATCTGGTGGACAGAGGGCTCGTCTTGCTTTGGCACGGTTATTTTCAGTTCTTTTTTCTTACTTATTTGTGAATTAGATTGGACTTGCAATCTCTTGATAGGTTTCTTGTGTTGTGTGGCAGGGCCATTTATAAGATAGCAGATATATACATGCTTGATGACGTCCTCAGTGCAGTGGATGCACAAGTTGCTAGATGGATTTTGCATAATGCTATTCTTGGTCCTCTTCTAGGCCAAAAGACTTGTCTGCTTTGTACCCATAATGTACAGGTTGTGGCCTTAGATGGCTTTATGTTATTTGGAAACATATTGCACCGATATGTTAAATACTAAATACCTGATAGAGACTAGATTGAAGTTTTATAGTAGGAACCCCCTATTCAGAAACTCGTTTGATAGTCAAAATATCCGTCAAATCCTGTAATTTAGAATGAAAAGGAAACTATGTGCTAATAAACACTTTTGGGTGACTGATTTATCTTTCTTGGTATAGGTCAAAATTGGAACTTGTAACTTGTGCTGTCTTATTTTCTGTTATACCATGCTTGGTTCATTCAAAGGATTTCTGATAGTAAGCTGATAATATAACACCCTTCAGTTATAGTCTCTGCATTAAGTAATGATTTGTGGTCTCAAAATTGGAAATGTTTGTTGGCTTGAAATCATTGCAATTAATTGAATAATATTGCTTTGTCTTGACTTTGACTGTTCCATGTGGAGATCTCAATGAGCAATTACTATTCCTGTGACATTTTGGTCACAACAACATATTTTGTTGAAGTAGACTGGCTGTCCATGTTGTTTGCTTCTGCTATTTCTTCCTTCTAGCTTTTAAATTGTTGAGGTGTAGAATCTGGTTTTGGGTTGGTGATTATTAGACCTCCTGATTTGGACGTAACATTGCAAATGTTTGTAACTTGGTGTATACTTGGAAATTGTTCCACTTGCTTCCATTGTAATTGGCATTCCAATCCTGACAGGTGATATCTGCTGCTGATATGGTTGTTATCATGGATAAAGGACATGTGAGGTGTGTGGAAAATTCAACTGACATGACAACTTCAAAATATTCGACATTATCTGTGCAGAATGAGTTTGATACTTTAAGCTATTTTCAAGAGCAAGAACAGAGTACTTCTGTACAAGAGAGACCAGGTCTTCCTGATAAAGCTAGTCCTCATGCCTTTGAAGAAGCACAAGAGATTGTGGAAGTTGAGTTGAGAAAGAAAGGCAAAGTTGAATTTGGTGTATACAAGTAAGAAGTTTTCCCCCATAAGTATGTGATACCTCATGGTCTGCTATTTTGTAACTCTATTGCTTTTTGCAGGAAGTATGCTTCATTCTCAGGCTGGTTAATTACATTTGTAATATGCTTCTCAGCACTTGTAATGCAGGCATCTCGTAATGGAAATGATCTGTGGTTATCATATTGGGTTGATAAGACAGGAAGGGGCCAGACAAAATTCTCGACATCCTTCTATTTGGTATCAGTTTCTTTTGTTGTTATATAGTACATTGAGCGTTGTTAACTGTTTGAATTTTGGGTATTTCTTATCCAACATCATTTATGTTGCAATGCGAGGGACTATGGATATTTAAAACCTATCAAAGCAAATATACTACATTGCAAAATTAATGTACTCCTTTGCCTTCTACTGCTTTGATTAGGAAATTGAATTTGAAAACGGGAAGGATGAGACCTTGGAATTATATATTGTTTTCTGTTGACATGGTACTGCATGTTGCAGGTTGTTCTCTGCATCTTTTGCATCATAAATTCCTTCTTGACACTGGTAAGGGCGTTCTCATTTGCATTTGGTGGCCTACATGCTGCAGTACAAGTGCACAATGCATTGCTTAATAAGCTTCTTGGTGCACCTGTAAAATTTTTTGATCAAACACCAGGTGGCAGAATACTTAACAGGTTGGAAAGAAGTCCTATGTCAATAGGTAGGTGAAGTGATAAATTCTTTTGCTAATATTACTTTTGCTCTGCAGGCTGTCATCTGATCTTTATACAATTGACGATTCGCTTCCATTCATAATCAATATTCTACTTGCCAATCTTGTTGGCCTGTTGGGTATAGCAATTGTTCTGTCATATGTGCAGGTAAACAAACAAGCTTCTTTACTTTAGTTTCATGTTTGTAAAATTTCAACCTGTGTCTCCCTAGTGATAGCCTTGATCATATATAAATATGTACATATAGTTAGAAAAATCGACACCATCTTTTGGTCAATGGTTCATATTTTTGCACTAAAAAGTTTGCTTATTTGTATTCCTTGTCTTCAAAACAAGGGCACAGTATTGCGTCAAATGCGATAGTTTGGTGTCGTAGTTATAACTGATGTCATATTGTTAAAATACAAGGGAAATACTGCTTTGGCTGAAAAATACATTGCTATTCTCACTTGGATTGCTGATTTGCAGATCTAATAGCTTTTCAATTAATACTTGAAGCTTTTGTTTCTCATTTGGTTTTATTTGTCACCATTTAAATAGTCTAATGTACATTAAGTTAGTTATCTTTCAATTTTATATCCAACAGAGTCTCTAATAGCCATTAATGACTTGACACTCTATTAGCTTCTAACTTCAGTTTCCTTAATTTAGTCTGTGCAAAACATTATTTAATGGTTTTAACATATATGTTGCAGGTCCTATTCTTACTTCTACTATTACCATTTTGGTTCATCTACGGTAAACTACAGGTATATATATGTTTGACTGCATGAGAGCTAGGACTCCAAATTTTTTTCCACAGAATAAACCGAACTTCATAGCAGAATAGATTTGCATGTGCCGTATAACAAGCCCATAGTAAATGTAATGAAAAATCTTTTAGGCCTAATTACTTCTATAATTTGCAGGCATGGACTATTGGTGTGTAATAATAACAGGGTGATTCCACGATTGGAAAATTTTCAGCCTTACAGTACTTTCTTTCCGTTCTTCCAGTTGATAGTGCTCTGTCATTATCCTTTTGTCTGTACTTTGGGGAGGGGTAGGGGTGGTAAGGTCGATGGGTGGATGGGTGGAGGAGCACTGTTAACAGGTTACTGAAACCTCCTTGATTATATCGCCCTGGGTTCTGTCGCTCATTTGTGGACCATTACCAGTCACCAAATAAATGTATTGGGAGGGAAAGTTGGAACAGTTTTGATCCTTTCTGTGAGACATGCATCAGGTTATAATCCATCACCAAAGACATCTCTTGGAAGAGAATAAAAATATCGAATCTTTTGCTCTAATGCTTGGTTTGAAAATACCACAGGAAATATGGAGTATTATAAATGTTACTGGACATACAGTCACAATACAGAGTTAAAGTAGTAATCAATTTGGCAAACCTTTTTGACAATTCCTTCGAGCCTTACTAAAACACTCTCGAGGCATCCCTGTTCCACAGAGTGACACTAAATGTGTTAGTTAGGGGTGCAAAACCCAAGTGACAGATTAGAGTGGTTTATGCTACTAGACTTCCAACTTTGTAAACCGCTGTACTGAGGCATTGGGAATCTGCAGTACTTGCTATGCACTGGGTTGTAGAGTTTCCAATCTGTCTAGTTGGAAAGTTGGAGATAAGATTTCAGGAAATTAATAGGGTAAAATAGAAAAAGGGAAAACGTACAATATTTGTGCATTAGGTGCAGTCAAGATATTTTCTACTCTTGGTTCTGATTGAAAACTTTGATGAGGTCTATTTATGTAGAAACATAGGTAGAATCTCATTGTGCATATCATTTTCTTGTTATCTAGAATATGGAAAAAGGTATTATGCCATCTTAGTCAGACGTTCTTCAGTTCTTTTACAGGACAACATCAAGAGAATTGCGAAGGCTGGACAGTGTTTCCCGTTCTCCTATATATGCAATTTTCACAGAGACGCTTGACGGATCACCTACTATAAGAGCATTTAAGACTCAGGTAGGTACATGGATGTCACCCGAGATTGATTTGTGAAATTGACTGTTAGCTATCACTTCGTTTATTATCATCATGATCAGAGTGACTTGACCATTAGGCCAAATCCAGAGTTTACATACCCAATCCTAGTTTTCAAAATTGGTTTTAAAGTGATATTTCCCTCTTCACCTCTCTTTAGCCACAATAGTTGCAACCACTTTAAAAGGGATAGATTCTGTGTGTTTTCCTAAATTATAGTCTGATAGTTTTCCTTCATTTTTTATTTCTACATATTAGTTGTTTTAAATGAGAACTTTATTGGGAACTTATAAATGCTAGTTGCTTGAACAGGAATTTTTCTTAAGGAAGTTCGCCGTGCATGTTGCCTTGTATCAGCGAACTTCTTATTCTGAGATAATAGCTAGTTTGTGGCTTTCCTTGCGTCTCCAGGTATTCTTGATGAGAAGAATAAATTTCTCTTGTATGCTGCCATTTGTACCTTGTTTGAATTTTCATACTAACTGGTGACTCTTTTGTAGTTGTTAGCAGCGTTAATCATTTCCTTTGTTGCTGTCATGGCGGTTGTTGGATCCTTCGGTTATTTGCCAATTAGTTTTGGTACCCCTGGCCTGGTACAATCTAATCTCTAAATTTATTTGTGACTAAAGTTGTGTTTAGCCCTCATATTGATTGATTGTATAATTTTAAATTAGTTGTGTGGCTGTTACAAAAGCAAGGGGCTTGATTATAAGAATCACTAGTAGTTACCGAATGAGTGTTTAGTATATAAATGTAACCATAAACACTATACGAAAACAGATCAATATAATTAGTCCTTAACTTGATTACATAGTATCAAAGCTAGATGTTATTTGGAACTCTTTTTTTTTTTCAATTTTAGTTCTGCACAATTAAGTAGATCTTTAGAAATTTTTGGATTATTATTTTTAGGTGACTATTGATTCTCACCGACAATACTAATAGGAGTATCAATTGTCGATTGACCTCTCCTTGAAATTCAGCCATCAAAAGCTCCACGCTTGATTTCATGCTCCACTCGAAGATTTTGTAACCTCACCTAGGCTTGCACGCGTGATAACTTGTAAATCAGTGTCTTGTCCTTTAATCACCTTCTCTGCTTTTGCCTCTTCCCTACCAACACTACTAGGTGTCGGGTTTCCTCAATACCTTGACAAGAAAATTCACTCTTGATTATCTTGCCACTAGAAACTTTTGACCATGGCTTTTTGGTTTATGAATGTTGAAGGTGGTGGGTAGTCTGCCCATGCATTAGTAGTTTTGTTGATTGGTTGATTATGCTCAGGAGCACCAAAACTACTGATCTCCTCAGGTTCCTAATCATGATTCAACCTAGTTGTCTCATTGACTTCCTTTTTGCATTTGAGCTTTTTGTGATTGTTCTTGATTTGTTTAACTATTGGGTCTCAATGGCTAACAAATAAAAGAGCTTGATTGGTGATTGTATCATTTTTATAATGTCTAAAATCATAGAAAATAAGTTGACTAGTCTCAATTATTTGGATTGGTGCAAGACTGTTCGAATTTACATAAGGATCATTTCTAAGGACCATTACCTCATTAATGATCCGCCATCAAACCATGCCCGTAAGGAGTGACCACAAGATAATATTTGATGATTTTTGCAAAAGAATTTTATTAATAATAATCTAATTAATCACTCATGTATGTCAAAGAATTGATGAAATATTTGGAATTCTTGTATTTTGAAAAAGGAAACATTTCTCATATTTATGAAATGTGTAAGGGTTTTTTATTGTGTTGAACCACAAGATAAGTCTCTTCAGGCATATTTATGAATTTCAAGAGGATCTATAAAGAATTGATTTACCTTTTGGTTATGATATTAAAGTCCACCAAACATAGCGGGAGCAAATGGTAGTAATTATTGTTTGGCTAATTTTAACTCTCAATTTAACTCTATATTGTTGAGATTTCTCTCAACACGAGTTCTATGCTTGGATATTTCACACAAAGGTCAGTACGTTTGTTATTCCCAATATTTATACTCTTAATGCCCTTGTCAATCAAAATAACGAATTTGACATGAGAAAGTCATATTATAGGAATAATAATAGAGGAGGATGGTCAAGTAGTTGGGACAATAGGAGTCATGATGTAGGAGGTATCTTTTGTTGTTACTATGATAAATTGGGCAATATCAAATGCACGTGTCAAATTTTGCAAATAAATCTTAAAAATTCTATCCAACTCATATTGTAGTTACTACCGTTACACTTAGCTAATTCATTGAAAAGACAAGTACAATTTTTGAAGATGAATTTACTTTATTTATTCGATACCAAGGAGCATTAGAAAATTCATCTCATCTTGTCGCTTATATTGTTGACTTGGGTAACACACCTACGTGTCATCTCTCCTCTTCCTCCTAATGAGTAATTAATTCTGGTGCCTCAAATCATATGACAGGTAATTTTAATCCTTTCTTTACTTTCCAAAAACATATATCTTCTTCCTATGTTATTTTAGCTAATGGATCTACTTGTTCTATTCTTAGTTCATGCACTGTTAGTCCTACTCTATTACTTTCTCTCTGTCTTGAATATACGAGAATTTTTTTAATTTAATATATGTGAATAAACTCAATTTTACGCTCAATTGTTGTCTTATTTTTTTCTAATCATCATTTTTTAAAAGTTCTTATGACAAAAAAGATTATTAGTAAAGGCCTTAAAACAAGAAGTTTTTATATTTTGGATACACAGGTGCCAAAACCTATTGCTTGTTTAGGTGTCTCAACTCCTTTTGAAGTTCACTAAAAAAAAATAATCAATATACCAAGTACTACACTTAAATTTGTTGAATTTGTTGCTAAAAAGATCCAACTTCCTTGTGATTCTGTCTTGAATAAGGATCTTTTGGCTCAACTTTATGTCAGTTTTGTTGATGAGCAACTCCTTTTCTCATTATCTTTATTGAAGAAGTTATGTCCTCAATTTCATAATATATTGCTTAGATTGTGAGTTTTATTAGTTTGCAAAACATCATTGTCTATCTTCAATCCCTCGGGTTATTGAAAGAGTTATTTTCCCTTTTAAATTAGTTTATTCTAATGTTTGGATTCGTTGGCTTATTGTGTCCGAAATTGGATTTCTATAATTTGTTATACCTTTTATTATGGTTTCTCTCATGGTACTTGACTTTATTTAGTGAAGAATCATTTTTATTGCTTTTGTTTTGAAATAAAAGCATAGTTTAATATCTCGATCCATACTTTGAGAACTGATAATACTAAAGAAGTTTTCGCATCATTTCAATTCTGTATGATTCATAATGTTATTTTTCATCAATCTTCATATGTTGACAAACCTTCTCAAACTGGTGTGATTGAGGGGAAAAATCAACATCACTTTGAAACTATTAGAGGACTCTTATTTTAAATGCATGTTCCCAAACAATTTTGAGCTGACGCAGTTTCCACAAGCTATTTGATTAATTTTATGCCTTCATCTGTTCTTCATGGTGAGGTTCTCCTTTTTTCAATAAACCCTTGTTCCTTATTACACTTTGAATACTTTGAGTATTTGGTAGTACTTGTTTTATCTGTGATGTTCATCCCCAAGTAACTAAGCTAGATCTCAAATCTTTAAAATGTATTTTCCTAGGCTACTCTCGTATGTAAAAGAAGTATTGGTGCTACTCTCCTAATCCTATCAATTATTTTTGTTTTAGTATTATCATTTTGAAATACATTCTTTTTCGTTCCTACTACTTTAATTTTTTGAGGAGGATAATGATCTGTTGGTTTATAAGATCACATATTTGACAATTACTCTTACTTCTACACTTGATACTCCAACATAACCACAATCACAACCTATTTTTCTGGTCTTCTGGACAAAGAGATCATTTTGATATAAGTTTAGTACCTATCTCTCCTTTGACATCAGATTCAACTATCAATAATCTTGATTTTTTGTATGTTCTTCGCAATTGAAAAGTGTACTTATCCTATTTTGTCTTTTGTTTCTTTTGATCATTTGTCTTCCTCGTCTTGTTTGTTTGTTGTCTCCTTGATTTTGTAACTCTTTCGAAAAATGTTTATGAAGCCTTATCCCACCCTAGCCCGTGTGATTATATGATAGAGGGATATGAATGCTTTAGATGCTAATGGTACATGAGATTTGGTGAAGTTGCCTATAGGAAAGAAGGCTATAAGATGTAAATGAGTATTCGTCGTCAAAGCCAATTTTGGTGGATCAACTTCTCGACTTAAAGCATGACTTGTAGTAAAAGATTATGCTCAAACTTATGATGTGGATTTTTTTGATACCTTCTCTCATGTTGCTCAATTAATCTTTATTCATCTATTTATTTCTATTGTAGCTACTTATGATTGTTCTTTACATCAATTAGACATAAAAAATGCTTTCTTATATGGTGACTTTTGGGAAGAAGTAGATATGAAGCAACTAATTGAGTTCATTGCTTAAGGGGAGTATGAGAAAGTTTGTTGCCTTTGAAAGTCCCTATGTGGTTTAAAATAGAGTCCCCATGCTTGATTTTAGTCAAGTAGTAGAAATGTTTACATGAATAAAAGTCTAGCCATTCGATATTCTATAAATATTTTGCATATAACATCATTCTTCTTATTGTATATAGGGATGATATTGTCATTACAAAAGTGTTATTATGCGCATTTCATCTCTAAAATAATTTCTTCATAGTCAGTTTCACATAAAGATTTATGAATTTGAAGTATTTTTTGGGAGTAGAGGTGATAAGAAGCAAGAAAGGTACCCCTATTGTATCAGAAAAATATGTACACTCATTCATTGAAGCTGAAAAATTAGGGTTAAGTCATGCAGTAACTATCTTGTAATGACTCATTTTAATATTTTATATTATGTCAGTATTGTAAGTTAAATTTTTTAAGATTGGGCCTAAATAAATTAAGCACATACAAGCTCAAATGAAGTTCCATCCTAAAACTAATTGGTGATAAGAGGAGTAACTTACTAGGCTTATATGCATGCTCAAGGCCATATATTCTTTCCATATGGGACAAACTTTCACTTATATTTCAACATGTCCTCTTACTTGTGGGCTAATTTACGGCCCAACACGTGACACAGTCTATCATGTCGAGATGATGACGACTAACTCAAGAGCAGCTTGCTCTGATACCATGTTAATTTTTTTAAGATTGGCCTCAGATAAACTGAGCACATATAAGCCCAAATGAGGTTCCATCCTAAAACCAATTGATGATAGGAGTAACTTACTAGGCTTATATGAATGCTCAAGGTCATATTTTCTTTTCATGTGGGACAAACTCCCACTTATATTTTAACATAAGTCACTTCATATCTTATCTAAATGTTCATCATTGGACTGTTGTAGAGTAGATCACGTGTTACTTAAAGGGAGCTCTTGGACGAGAGATCTATATGAAAATTATGGAATATTCACATGCAGGTTCCAAGATTAAAGGAAAATCCACTATTGACTATTGTGTCTTTATTAGAGGAAATTTAATCTCATGGATAAGCAAGAAGCAAATTGTTGTATCTAAGTCCAGTGCAAAATCTAAATATAGAGCTGTGGCACTGTTGGTATGTAAGATAAGTTGAATATATCGGCTCCTAACAAAAATTGGTGTTAAAGACTCAATATCACTAAAATTATGGCGTGATAACTAAGCTACTTTGCATATTGTTTCTAATTGTGTCTTATGAACGAACTAAACATATTGAAATTGATTGTTATTTCATTCGTGAAAAAATGCTGCAAAACTTGATCTCTACAAACTATGTGACGGCTAGAGAACAAGTTGGAGATATTTTGACAAAAGTTCTAACCAGAATTTCGGTCAAGTATATATATATATAACAAGCTGACATAATTAACAACTATGCTCTAATTTGAAGGAAAGTGTTATAGATTGAGTATATAGCTGTAGATTAGGTTTGTGACTGTTACAAGATCAAGGGGCTTGATTTATAAGGATCCCATCTAGTAGTTACCTAATTAGTTGTTGAATGCTAGTATATATATGTAGCTATATACTCTATAGAGAAACACAGGAATAGAATTAATCCTTCACCTCATTACACTTTTCAAAAGAGTGCACTTGTACTTCCTCGTTTGTGAAAATCAGATGCAGAATAAGATCAACTATTTTTACAGGTAGGTTTGGCTCTCTCTTATGCTGCTCCAATTGTGTCCTTACTTGGAAGTTTCCTGACCAGCTTCACTGAAACAGAGAAGGAGATGGTTTCTGTTGAGAGAGCTCTTCAGGTGTGAACATGATCATCATGTCCAGCATGTTCTTCTCTGTTGATTACTCACAAATTCTACTTTCTGCAGTACATGGACATCCCTCAAGAAGAGCTTGGTGGATGCCAATCCCTGAATCCTAATTGGCCACGCCAAGGACTGATAGAGTTTCAACGAGTTACGATGCAATATCTGCGATCTTTGCCACCTGCACTACACAATGTCACATTTCAAATTCCAGGAGGGATGCAGGTCAGAACATGTAAATCCTCAGTCTTAGGATTAGGCTGGAGGTAATATATTTGATTAGGTTTTTACAGTGCGGTATTTAAGTGGGCAGTTTAGATTGTTGGGAGAATAGTTCAAAGTTTCTTTAAATTATCCGGGAGTAATCAATGCTAACCATTCTTATGAACCGAAGGATTGAGATTAAGCCATCATGATGATTCATATCTTGGCTTAAAAGACAAGATATTAATCCAACGCTTGATTTGATAACTGCTTCATGCTTTATATTTCAAGTAGAACATTCTCACATGTTGGTTTTTCATGTTGATTGCACACAAGTAGGTTGGAATTGTTGGAAGAACAGGTGCTGGGAAGTCTAGTGTCTTGAATGCCCTTTTCCGCCTTGTTCCTATATCAAGTGGTCGTATCTTGGTGGATGGTCTTAACATAGTTGATATTCCTGTTAGAGATCTTCGTGCACATCTTGCTATTGTTCCTCAAAGTCCCTTCCTATTTGAAGGTTCATTAAGGTATGCTTATAGGAACATGTCGTGAGCTGTTACAATATTTCCTTGCTTAGTAATTAGTTGGTAATGCATATCTTCTATTTTAGGGATAATTTGGATCCACTTCAAATGAGCTGTGACTTGAAAATCTGGGAGACCCTGGAGAAATGCAACATGAAGGAACAAGTAGAAGCAGCAGGTGGATTGGGTATTCATGTAAGAGAATCTGGATCATCGTTTTCTGTTGGTCAAAGACAGCTTCTTTGCCTTGCACGTGCTCTTCTCAAGTCTTCTAAGGTACAAGTACTGATACCATGTCTCGTGGAGTAATAATTGCCACTTACATGGACTAGCAATAGCCAATAACGGTACCAGTGCCATTCTAGTTTTAGTACATAAGCTTCTTCGGGGAATCTATGCTTTGAAAATCTTTGTTCTGTTGATTTTCAAAAATAAACGTATTCAATAAAATCGTGGTGTTTTAAGCAGTTTTAGAGAGGAAGTGGATTAAGTCTTTAAAAGAGCAATTTCAATATTTCAAAACAATATAGATCACAAGGCAATTGTTATACCATGACAAATAGATTTGTATAGAAATTTCCGAATTCTGGGACACTATTGTTTTGATCTCTGTTTAATACAACTATAACACAACTCATGTTCAGGTACTGTGTTTAGATGAGTGCACAGCCAATGTTGACACTCAAACTGCTTCAGTACTACAAAATGCAATATCTAGTGAATGCAGCGGCGTGACAGTGCTTACAATTGCTCATCGCATTTCGACAGTTCTGAGTATGGACAACATCCTCATTTTGGATCATGGGAATTTGGTATGCCTCGTTTTTTCTTCTTTTTTTCCTTATTTATTTATTTCAATTTTCATATCTGCCTTCTTTGTAGTAAGGCACAGCATCAATAATGAGAATTTGAGAGGTGTATGGGTGCAAAATTTGCAAGTTATTGTGTCAATATCATGCGTGTAGTTCATACAGTCATTTGCCATACCACTATTGATACCCCCTAGCTTACAGAACCTAGATGTAACTACTTCAGATTGCATAAATAGCTAAAACTTCTTATTCTTTTTTTTGTGCTAGGTTGAGCAAGGTAACCCACAAGATCTTTTACAAGATGAAGTCTCGAAATTTTCAAGTTTCGCTAAAGCTTCTACGATGTAATTACCAAATCACTAGTTCAGGTAGCAAACGATGAAGTAATGCACATTTTATATAGAAAGCGCACGCCTTGTGCAGTGTCCCTTACCATTTTAACTAAACCCAGGTCATCAGCATGGAAGTCGCTGAAGAGTCGTGCTATTGTTATCCATGCGACTTGATATTGATGTCAAAATTATCCCATTAGAATGACTATCCGTTCTGAATTGCTCAATCCTAGTGCTCTTCTTGTACTGAGCTTATTTCTGCTCTTAGAATATCTAGCAAAGTGCTTAGTCTTTTCGCTGCTTCAGGTTGTTATCAAACCCGTAGGCCGGAATGGCACCAAGTTGAATAAAAGCAAAGAAGTTTTTACAAGGACACGTGAAAATCAGGTTCTTTAGTAGTGACAACAAAATGACCGTAATAATTGTCACAACCTTGGATATTATCGGTTATAATGCTTAACTACAGCCATTACCTCGTTATATGCTGAAAGCCCCAGGTGTCCTATTATTAAACAATTTAAAGGGACTATAAGTTAACATTTGAAAGAGGAAAGGGGACTATAAAAGAAGGTTTGAAAGAAGGACCTTAAAGTGGTGGGAGCATTACTTGTATGTCTACTTATATGTAGCAGTTGGGACTTGGGAACCATGCATGTAGCTACTTAATTCTGTGGTCCCAAATCTGATATTGAGCTAAACCTGAGACACGTCGTAGGACAAGTTCCCAAAACCAGAACACATGTTAAGCTGGGAGCATTCTTAGTGGAGCTTAAAGTTGGCGTCTGAAACATGTGTAAATGGATTATGCCGTGTATGCTCACATGGTTTTACATTGATTTAGGTGTCGTGTTTTCTGTTCTCATTTAAGTTTTGTTTAGATACGTGGCTGGTGCAATGGGATGCTTTTAGCCGAAAGGAGTGGAGCTTTTTTCTCTTTGAATGTGTAGATGGGGACCAGAGACAACTTGCCTATAACTTGACACGCTGATGATTTGTTTAGAGTTCAAGTGTGCAGATTTTTAGGATAATATGTAAAAGATTATATGCCCCATTTGCCTAGTTGACGACACATGCTATCTCACTCTCTCACAAAAGCAAAAAAGGGCCTACACTAACTTATGCTTTTGTGGCATGGATGCCTAAATTAAACTATGGTGTTAGAGTGGCCACTTCTCCTCCTTTTTCTTTTTATCCCCTCCTCAATTTGTGATGATTTCCACTACAAAACCAAAATCCTACTTCCAGTTTTTCTTGCAAAGTATTTTTTATGAATTAGGCTGTAATGGTTCATGGATAACACTTGCAGTCCAGTTGTTGCACTGCTTTCACCTTAGCTAAAACATTTTACAACCCTTTTGTTAATTTAAACGGGAGAAGGAAATGGGAAAGAAAAGAAAATGCAATTGTGTATATAAACTAGCTGAATTGGTACATTGCTTTCACCTACAATTCTTCTTCAATTTGTGAACTTTGATCACCTGAGAAGAACAACTTTGAAAGCTTTGTACCAATTTGTTGAGAAGGAAAGGAAAATTTGGAATGTTAACATATGAACATTTTTCTTCTGGATGTGTTAGAGTTGCATATGATCCTCAAAAATCACGCGGGTCAACAAAAATCACCGGTGATGATGGGTGTGATGTAGTCCAGTCGGGTTCAGGTTCGAGTTCGGGTTCGGGTTCATGACCAACCCCCTGCTTCTCATTATTATCATAATGATCAACTTTCTTAATGCACCATACATCTTCAGTCCATGAAAGCTTTCTCCAGTGTGGGATCACATCTCTAACAGGGTCCCTTGGCCCCACTTCAGCCACTACGGCTCCACAACCATGGTCATCTCTAGCCATGTTATGTGCAAATGCACAGAGAGCCTTCATGAGCCTTGGTGCATTTTCACCTTCCATGTGGAAACCATACAAGACATAGATACCGAATGGTCTAAAAAAATTAGGAAACGATGGCAACCTTAGCCATGGCATGCAAGCATCCAACAACCTTGTACTCTTGCAACATGCGTAGGTCAATTTGGACACACCCTTCACCTGCAATTGGAACACCTCCTTGGTGTTCCACACACTAAGTACAGCAAAGCTTGAAGGAAGAACCTTGGTCTTTGGATCCCATTTGCTGAGGGATTTTCGGGGCACGGCCATAAAAGTGCCCAAATTGAGCTTGCTGGACAAAAGTTTATCAACGTCCATTGGAAAAAATTCTGCATTGGCAAATAATTGACGATAAATTATTCCAGCGGTTCTTGGACCGAGTTGAATGACTGCAATGCCCGAGCCTAATGGCTTGTAATGGGCATGAACAGGTTGCACTAACACGGTAGGGGCTCTGAACTTCGTATAAGAACATTTCCTGGTGAATAAATTGATTGAAGGCTTGTTGCTGCTGGCTGTGGCCATGTAAGTGTACTCTGCCCCTTGTTGTTTGCACCATTCTTCTATTTTCTGAATCAAAGTGGTGCCAATGCCAAGCATCCTGCATGCCCACGTTGTTGAAACAAACTAAGAATCAATTTACAAATTAAGTTACTTGAGAATTGTCGAATGCGGGAGAGCCAAAGTGCTTAAATTCATTAAGTTGCACGGTTAGCTAGTAATGTTATAGAAATTTAGAAAAAGGTGAACTAGCTTGTTTGAAGACAACATGGTCACTGACGTCACATCCAATGTATGCTCTTTGTCTATTCCTCTTTTTTTTTTTTTCTCTTTACTTTGCCGCTGACTCTTTAGAGAATTTAAGGTAGAAACTGGGAGAGTAGTGAGTAGTGTGCAATAGTCTAAAGAAGTAATTCACTTGCCGAGTGAAAACAAACGAATAAGTAAAAGACATAAGTATCTTGTCTTGTCCAAAGAGCTTTATTGAGTTATTAATAAAAACATGCCTTTGTTGGAGACATGTGTCGATGACAGGCTAGCATTGCATTCGTTTCTATTTCATGATACAAGGAAGGAACAAATGTTTTCTCTTTATGGTCGAATCTAATCGTGTTTTTGTGGGGTGGGAAATCGGTGTTCCCGTATATATAATATCAGAACCCTCAAAAGCAGCCGTGAAAAATGCACTAGAGAAGAGAGAGATAGGAAACAACTAGTAGAGTACTAGAACTAGAAGACGAAAAGGCAATAGAAATGGTTCGTTGCACCAAATAAGCTGACCATATAAAGAATAACAGTAAAGAAAAAGTAAATCATCTTCATGCCAGGTCTGGACTGTTCCCCGTCAATGAACAGAATAAGACAAGGTAATATTAAACAGAAGATCTGTTCCTCTCGTCAATGCCTATAAAATTCTTAAGTTACCGGTTATTATAATAATAATCATGAATAATGCTGCTACGATTACGATAAATTCTAATAATTTTTTTTAATTTTAAAATTTTATTAAGTAAACAATTGTTATTTAGCTTTCGCAGGCTTCCTTGTATGGCATATAAAGTAAGTAATGATAAGGAAAGAAGAGATACCTATGTGCTGGAGAGACCCTGAGTCCCAGAATATAAGCCAGCTTCACATAAACTGAGTTCCCTCTTGTCACAGATTTCATACAGCCTCTTATCACCCCCACTATCTCTTTCTCCTCCCCATATTCTGCAACCTGTTAATTATCACAAGTCTTTGTTATCAACTTAATATAATCTCGTTAAAAAGACAAGCTAGAGAGCAACTCTTGAATCTTCTCAACTTGGCTATTATTACGAGCAGCCTTTTTACTAGTGCTCACCAATAGAGAATAGGGCAGCAACTTACTTGGAGCTAGCCGCCTATGCATGCAAATGTTGCATATCGAATTAATATTTACGCTACTCTTTAACGTTTCGAGAGAATAATTACCACTTACCAGCATGACATGATATGGAAAGTGACGTATGCGACAAAGAGGGTCTCCCAACAGATCAGTGACAAGCGTAGGCTTTCCATGTTGGCCAACCTCACACCGCCGCTCCACCTCTTCCACTGCCTCCTTATCTTTCTCTTCGTCGTACTCTCTCACCACCACCATATTCTCCTTCAGCATTGCCAGATTCTCTGCAGCTACCTTCACTGACATGATAAATTATAGTCAAGGTCACAAAGTGAGTGTAGAAGGTGATATATGTGTAAAATTTTGTAAGAGTGTTAAGACGTCCTAGATAGCTAGCTAGCTAGCTCTTGCTTGTATCTGGCATCTTCACTATCTCCATCTATATTTATAGTGGGAGAGAATGCTGGTGTGTCATCTCCACCATTTCAGTGGGACTTTCTTTTCTAGATATGCCGTATACATTAGTTTAATATTATTCATTCACATTCTCTCCATGACTCTTGCCAATAGCCGCAAGATACATGTATTATGTTCTTCTTTGACCGTAAAATAATTAAGTATTAGACATGGTTACAATTATTGCTTCACAAGATCCGTGTTCTTTATATCGTCAATTGTTTCAGTTGATGCTGATGATTGTAGTATAATGACGATAATAATGTCAAGACTAAGGTCTACATATTTATTCATGAAAATATTAATTTTTAATCTCTATAACGCTTCTTTGAACGCTTTGTTGAGAAGGTGCTAATTAAGAACTTATAAAAGTCTAACATTTCTAATTAATTACTCTTTCATCTCCCTGCATTGTAGCAATTTGTAATTATGGATATGAATCAAGTTGATCGTTGTATGTTCTATTAATTTTAAATATTAGATCTAAACTTAACTGATTGAACTGACAATATATGAATAAATTTTTAGTTCAAGTAAATAAAATTTATTTAAGTCCAACTTTAAAAATTTTAAGTATGATCAATCTAATTTTCTAAATATAAAAAATGGTTCAAATAATACATAAATTATATATTTGATATATTAAAATTTGAGGAACTAACAAAATAAAGTTAAGCTTTTGATATTTTGAAAAACTATCCAATTTTACATAACTTAATTATGATAATTAGGAACTACAATATACTAATATATAATATGTGCTGGTTAAAGTATGTTAAAAAGGAAAAATTAAATAACACATTGCTTTTTAAAATACAATAATCTTCTTTTCCTAAATAAAGTTTTTAATACATAGAGAGGAAATTTTCATTTAGCTGCATCTAAATTAGTGATTGTAATCAATAGACATTTTAGAAGTTAAACTAATGTATTTAACATTAAACTAAAGGGGTTTTCTGGAGTGATCGAACAGCGTTATTTCTATTATGTTTCTAGGAGACAAACTGCTGTTAAGTTCATTGACTTCAAGATATGGAATTCTGCTTCACCAGTTCCAGGGCATCTCTTCCCTTTCATCGTGCGATAAGACAATAATAGCAGAGAAATATCAGTAACTCTGAACGGTAGTAACAGATAGATGCATGTTTGTGTTATTTGATTTCTTTTTTCCCTGAGCCGGCCGTCGGGGGCTCAACGGATAATGGTTTCCATTCTTTAAAGCAAATATATTTGATTCCTAGGGAAGCGTTCCTCCAATACTGATAAGTAGTACGTACTAACAAACAAGGGCGGTTGCATACATATATTGCTGTTACTGCCCAATTATTATGGTAAAGGAGTAAGGGTGACCAGAGTCCAAGCTCCACGTTTTCGGCTAACATGTGGACAGTCCTTCAAAGGGTGGGCGTGGCGTGGGCTAGGTTTGGATAAGCCTTCCTGCTTTGCGAAGAACAAGGAAGGGATATTAATTACATGAAGCTTTTTTTTTTTTTTTTACAAACAGATTATTTTTATGAAGTAGAATTGTAAATTTATAAGAGTAATTTTACCAATTATTTTAATACTCGCCTTCACTTGTGATTTTAGTATTATCAAATTAAAATGTATATGTTTATTATATTTATTTATTAAATAATTTATTT
>JANKYF010000005.1:9291062-9304321 GCA_029829435.1 Erythroxylum hondense | reverse complement strand
CAATGAGTTATATTTTAAATAGTTTTGCTTATTTCTATATTATAAATGTGTTCCCACGAGCTTTATAGCTCACCCCCTTTACTCTCCCCATTCAGGTGACGAGCAAGATACCGAGTAAGTCAAGGGTTATGGCATCACTCCGACTTATTATGTTTGCATGTTTTCAAGATGTATTTTTGGAAGACAAGGCCTTAGTTTCATTTCGAGTTTGATTAGTTCAAGTGTATTTTTGTACTTTTGACACTTGAACTCAAAGTATGTATTTGGGTTTGAAATGTTGTTAAAGCTATGTAGAACTCATCTTTTGGATATTAACGAGACATGAATGTTTTTGTTCAAATACTTTTGCATTGAATCATTTAGAAGTTGCTTGAGTCTATTTTGATGAGTTTGGGATGGGTTGTTTTAACCGAATAAAAGAAAGTTTCAAGTTGTTTATTGTGGGCCCCTTGAGCTTCCGAGGGTTTTTCCTTTTTCGTTCAATTTATGTTTCACCTCACGCACCAAGCACCGCGCTTCCATGATCGATGTTGGGCTTTGAAAACGGGGTCCAACAGAAGCGGACACTTATATATTACAAAATAACTACGTTTTACAGCTAGTATAAATTGATGTAATCGAAACCTGGCTCTGATATCAACCGAGGACCCCGAAGGGTATAAAGGGAAGTATAACAACCAAACTGGCTAAAACAACTCTTTAGACAAGACCATCGACTAACCAAAGTCAGACTATAGGTTATTGTAGTGTCTGGCAGACTATTGTTGAACAACATAGGAACTTTGTGACCATTGGTAAGTTCCAAGTATGATGGACGAGACAACAAAGCCCTTCTCTCTTCATGCACACAAATCTCATCTTTCTTCTTACAAACCTTATACTCTTCACAACTCTCTTTCCCATTTTGAAACAATAGTAACATGCACACATGAAAGGAGAGAAGAGGGATTGTTCAAAACTCCTTAAGCGTCGGATTTGATGGAAAACCACCCAATTGAAGGATTGAAAATTTTGAATTCAAAGAAGCAAGAAGAGGGTAGATTCGAATTAACCGAAATTAAATCCAATACACAGGGTTTCAAATTTACCTACTAGACCTTATGAAGATCTTATCTCGAGCAACCTGGATAATGGGTAAACAACAAACCAAGAAAGTTGTTTAGGATCAAAATCACGCCATAATCTGATTCAGCTGATAAGTGATGTTTAATTCCTAAGTTGAAAAGAACAAGAGGGGTTTCTCCTCTCAATATGGCCGGCGACACACAAGAAATAATATGATCAAGGCTGTCTTTCCCTAATCCTAAAGAGAGTATTTATACCTAGGTCAAATAATAAAAGACTTGGGCGAAATAATACATGGAAGCGTAAAATAAATATAACTTAAAACAAGTCCGAAATAGAATAATAAAAACATGCCTAGGCCTGGTCCAACACGCTCCTAAGTCTGATCATAGGCAGGCCTCTCCTCTTAGGCTTAACTGATGATGCGCAACCCAATAAAATGATTTTCAAGTCCCAAGTGAGTCCAATCCAAGGATTTGAGATAAATGAATCAATTTGGGTTATGATTCAGATAACTCTCCTCTAATAGGCTTGGTGCACTCAACTCTCCATAAATTGGACCACATGCACATAGAGAGCTGCCTTGAATCTCTCAATCTTAGCTCTAGACATAGGTTCAACTAGAATGACAAGCTCGCCCCTCACACATGCCATATCCATAGTGATCCTTGCTCCTGCTCACATCAGTCCACACATCATCTCCATGGTGATCCTTGCTCCTGCTGACATCAGTCCCTCTCTCCTTAAGAAGATTTGTCCTTGAATTTGAATCCATATCAAAAGGAGAAAGATCAACAACATTAAAGGTAGCAAAAACATTGTACTCACCTAGTAGATCAATCTTGTAGTCATTTTCATTGATCCACTCCAACACTTGAAATGGACTATCACCCCTAAGATCTAACTTGTACTTCCTTTGGGTAGGAAACCGTTCCTTCCATATATGCACCCAAACCCAATCACCAGGTTCAAAAGTCACTAACTTTTGCCCCTTGTTGGCTTGCTTCGTATACACCCTGTTTTTTTGCTCAATGTGTTGTCCCGCCTTTGTATGTAAGCCCCTAACAATCTTATTTCTTTTGCTATCTGTACTAGACAACTCATACGAGGGTAAAGACACCAAATCCAAGACTGTCAAAGGATTAAAACCATATACAGCTCAAAAGGTGAATAACTTGTAGTGGAATGCACACATCTATTATATGCAAACTCAATAAATGGAAAACAATCACCCCAAGTTTTCAAATTTTTACCAACTACAGCATGCAACAAGGTACCTAAGATTCTATTAACAACCTCAGTCTGTCCATCTATCTATAGATGACAAGTAGTAGAATAAAACAATTTAGTACCCAACTTTCCCCATAAAACACACTAAAAATGGCTCAAAATTTTAACATCTATATCCAAACTAATAGACCTAGGAATACCATGCAATCTAACAATATCCCTAAAGAATAAATTAGCAACTTGCACAGCATCATCAGTCTTATGGCATGCAATGAAATGCGCTAACTTACTAAATCGATCAACAACAACAAAGATACTATCATACCCCTTCTTTGTTCTAGGCATTCTTAAAACAAAATCCAAAGAAATATCAACCCAAGGTTCAGTAGGCACAGGTAAAGGGGTATACAATCCGTGGGGTTTAACAATAGATTTTGCCTATCTATATGCAATGCATTTGACACATACATGCTCAACATCCCTACACATACCAAGCTAATATAAATGTTCATGCAAAATGTCTAGTGTCTTAGAAACCCCAAAATGACCCATCAATCTACCACTATGGGCCTCATGTACAAACAAAGCACGCAAAGAACAATTAGGCATATGCAGCTGATTACCACGATACAAATATCCATCATGCCTATAAAATTTCTGGAATGCAACATGCTCACAAGTAGCGTAAACATGAGCAAAATCATCACCAGAAGTATACATGTCCTTAAGTTACTCAAATCCTAATAATTTAGAACTGAGAGTATAAATTAAGGAATACCTCCTAGATAAAGCATCAGCTACCACATTTTCCTTCCCTTGCTTGTATTGTAGCACATACAGAAATGTCTCCAAAAACTCCACCCAAGTGGCATGTCTCTTGCTCAGCTTTCCCTGTCCCTTCAAGTGCTTTAGGGACTCATGATCCATTTGAATGACAAACTCTCTAGGTTAAAGGTAATGTTGCCACAACTCCAATGCTCTCACCACAACATAAAGCTCCTTATCGTAGGTCGGATAGTTGAGTTGTGCACCACTCAACTTCTCACTAAAATATGCTACTGGTTTGTTTTCCTGCAAAAGCACAACACCTATACCAATCCCAGAAGCATCACATTCAACTTTAAAAGCCTTATCAAAATTAGTCAAACATAAAATAGGAGCAAAACATAATTTTTCCTTCATCAATGCAAATGCATGTTCTTATTCCTTACCCGATGCAAACCCTTTCTCCTTCTTGACTATTTTAGTCAAAGGAGCAGCAATGGTAGAGAAATCTTTCACAAACCTCCTATAAAAACTAGAAAGCCCATGAAAACTTCTTATCTCACTCACACTCTTAGGTGTTGATCACTCTTGAATAGCCTTCACTTTCTCACTATCAACCTCAACCCCTTGAGAACTAATTATAAACCCCAAGAATACTAGCTTATCAACGTAAAATGTACACTTCTTAAGGTTCGTGTACAATTTCTCCTGTCTCAACACATCCAAGACATACTTCACATGCATGACATGCTCATCAAGATTAGTGCTATATATGAAGATGTCATCAAAGAAAACAACCACAAATTTCCTAAGAAATGCATGTAAGACATGATTCATCAACCTCATAAAAGTACTGGGTGCATTACTTAAACCAAATGGCATGACTAACCACTCATACAACCCATATTTAATTTTGAAATCAGTTTTCCATTCATCTCCTAGTTTCATTCTAATCTAGTGGTATCCACTTTTCAAGTCAATTTTTGTAAAGATATATGCACCATGTAATTCATCAAGTATATCATCTAACCTAGGGATAGGATGGCAAAACTTTTTAGTGATTTTGTTAATAGCTCTGCAATCCACACACATCCTCTAGGTTCCATCTTTCTTAGGCACCGCACACGGGCTCAAGCTCTCCCTCGCATGTCCCTTTTCTAGTAGCTCATCCACCTACTTTTAAAGCTCTTTTGTCTTCTCAAGATTACTCTTATAAGCTAGGTGGTTTGGAATTTGAGCTCTAGGCACAAAATCAATCTGGTGCTCAGTGCCTCTCATGGGTGATAGTCCCTTAGGCATCTCCTCAGGAAAGACATCTAAATATTCCTACAAAAGAGAAACAAAAACACTAGGCAAAGCATCAAGAGGGTTAGTGTCAGAAGCTAAACACTCTCTGTATCTCACCACTACTAGTGCTCTTTTCTCTCCAGTTACTCTCCTTAAGTCTTTTCCCTTAGCAAACAAGCTCACTTTTCTCTCTTACATTTCTCTTTCTGAGCTCTTCTCTCCTACACATCCCACTTTCCTTTCCTCACTTATGCAGTCACTCACCATTGGGCCAAACTCATTTTTCTTTTGGGCCTCTTTCCTTTCTTTACCTTTTTTGTTCTCACTACTTGAACCCTCCTCACTTTTACTTACTTGTATCTAGTCTAGGTGAAATTCATGAGGTGATAAAGGTATTAGAATGAAATTCCTACCCTTAAACTTAAAGGAGTACCTATTGGTATACCCATCATCTGCTACCCTCTTGTCAAACTGCCAAGGTGTACCAAGTAACATATGACCAGCCTCCATTGATACCACATCACACAACACCTCATCCTCATGTCTCCCTACTGAAAATGACACTACAACCTACCTAGTCACCTTCACACCAGCATTATCATTGAACCACTGTAAATTGTATGGCTTTGGATGTTTCCTGCAAGTCAAACCCAATTTCTGTACCATATTCCAACCAGTTGCATTAGTGCAACTACCCCTATCAATGATCAAATTGCATACTTTCCCACCAATTAAACACCTCGAATAGAAAAGATTCTCTCTTAATCTACAACCTCATCTGTGGCCCTAGTACTCAGTAGCCTCCTAACTACTAGTGCTTCCCCTATAACAGCTCTCTCAAAGCAACTATCATCCTCTAAATCATTATCAACAACAAGTTCAGATTCACTACTACTATCCTCATAATCAACCATCCCATTATCCCTCATAATCATGACTTTCTTCTGTGCACATTAAAATGCAATATGGCCAGTACCTAAGCATTTAAAACATTTTATAGATGAATGTTTATTAGAAGTAGCTTGGGTGTTGGAAGTACCTTTTTGTTCAAATCCATCAATCAGCTTCTTAGGTGCTTCCTTGAAGTCCACTCTTTTGTCCTTAGACTTCTCCTCCTTTCTAGGCCATTTGGAGTTCCATGAGTAGCTAGAGCTTGCTCCATTCCTCATTGTCATTCTAGCTTTGAGCTATCTCTCCACCTTCATAGCCATGTTCACTATGTCCTCAATCTCTAAGTAGTGTTGCAGCTCCACAACATTGGCTATCTCCCTATTGAGTCCATTAAAAAATCTGGCCATTGTAGCCTTTGGGTCCTCCTCTATATTGGCTCAAATCATAGCCACCTCTATCTCCTTGTGGTAGCCCTCTACTGATTTAGACCCATGAGTGAGTCTCTGAAGTTTCTGGTGCATCTCCTTGTAATAGTAAGAAGGCACAAATCGATTCCTCATGCAAGCTTTCATATCGTTTCAAGTATTAACTGGAATCTCTCCATTTCTCCTCCTGGATGTCACTAATTGATCCCACCACATTAGTGCATACTTTGTAAATTCAACAGTGGCTAGCTTTACCTTTTTATCTTCAAAAAAATCGTGGCACTCAAAAACCAAGTCCACCTTCCTTTTCCACATTAGGTAAGCCCCTGCATCATTCCTTCTCTTGAAGGTTGAGATCTGAATCTTGATTGATTTGAGGTCTCCATCTCTCCTGTTAAATGGCTCAATTCTCTGAGCTCTCCTAGCTCTGTGTA
Source organism: Erythroxylum hondense (assembly GCA_029829435.1). Lineage (NCBI taxonomy): Eukaryota > Viridiplantae > Streptophyta > Magnoliopsida > Malpighiales > Erythroxylaceae > Erythroxylum > Erythroxylum hondense. The sequence continues at coordinate 9,298,224 of JANKYF010000005.1, read as the reverse complement.
CCTCAAACTCCTCCTCCTCCTTAAAATCATCCTCCTATGGTACAGACCGAGGTGGTGGATGCTACTGATGTACACTTGCACGCCTACCCTGAGGTTCCTCGTGTCTCCCTTGTTTGAGCTCATCCATTTGTCCCCTAATCTCAGTTAAGGCTAGATTGAACCTCTCAAATTATTGCTGCATAGCTTTCAAAGTGAAAGTGATATTTGTATCTTCCCCTTGGTCGTCATCATTACTACCTCCTGGTGACATTGTAGATAAAATAAAATACTTGCAAAACAAGGTTAGTAATAAACAACTTCGCACACTCTATTGGACCCCTTTTCTAGAGCCCAATATTCAGAGTCATAAAATGTGAGCTTCATTGCCCTGTATTTTTGGAGTCTAACTCCTTCTCTGATACCAAACATATTGGGGCCGGGCTTTATTCCCAATCTTGGGGCCCTCATTTGGGCGATCAAGAAGGATCGTGTGAGAGACACGTTGAAATCACTCAGCTAGTGAGAATTTTAGCGTTAGCATTAACGGGTTCGCCGTGGCGTAATCTGGGCCTCACTACAGCGAAACCTTTGGACTAAATCCAAACCACCAACATTCAACACAAAACGTACATATATACAATTCTTTCAACACAAACATTTTAATAAAGAAGTTAATTATGATCATACACAACCGAACTACTTTAATTTATCATTTCATTACTAAAGCAAAAGAGTTTGAAAAACTTTATTTACATATCAAAAGCCACACCATTGGCTTATTACAAAATGCAAAATACACATGATACAATTTAATGCTTATGCTTCACATGATTCTAAATACCAAAAGCTTCTAAACTAACTTAATTACAAAAGTCTCTATTCTTTATGTTTGTCAAATTTTGCAAGGATCAATGCTGATATGCTTTTTCTTCAACTACGGAGTGGGAGGTAATGGGTGAGCTATGAACCTCAGTGGCTTATATATTTATAGCCATTAGCAAACGAGCCACTCAATTTAAGCACACACACACACACACACCCCCATATATATATATTCTAGCAATTCTGTTATCCATAATTCTATCTCAAACTCATAACACACAACATAGACTTTATCCATTAAACATAACCCCCAATTATGCACCATACTTAACAATTCAAAGATACAATGCACAACTAAATGACTCGAGAGTTCCGTGGAGTGAAACGTAGAAATCAAAGTTTACACCGTGAACAAAATGAGTCCAAATTCTCGAGATCTCGTGGTCTCAAGCGAGCAGTTAGGAGAAGGCTATAGGTCAACGTGCACGTGACTAACGAAACGGGTTCCTCTCTTGCCCAATCACAAGAAAAATTTATGTTCAATTCAATCATATGCTCATACTTTCATACTTTTCATGCTCTTTCCTTTCTTTCATTTATACAAAATGCCATGACATATTTCAAGGCATAACATGATCAAAATCATAATTCAATTTTATCAAAATGTTATACATCTTTCAAGGCATGACATAAACACATCATAATGCCTTTTTACACATTATAGCAATGCACAATTTAGCAATTCAAGCATATACACACACACAATTTACAAGCGAGACAATTTGCCTATATTTCATAACAACTATAAATATATTACCCACTCAAATCGTTGGCAAAATCTGATTTAAGGTTACCTTTCCTCTTGCTCTTGGATTGGCATTCCTTGATTTCCTTCAAACAACCAAGTTATCATTCAACACAATATTCTCATAGAAACTCATAAATCTTTAAAGTCATAAAATGAAAAAATGCTAAATTAGGCTTAGGTTTCACCTATCCATAGTCTATCTAGGTTAGAAAAACCAAAATCTAGTTGAGAAACCTTAACATCCAACTAGGGTTTCATGATTCTCTTCTTCTTGTTTTACTCCTAACACAAACCCTAGTCTTTATTTAATCCCTTTTTGAACCTAGCAAGAAGAAAGATGAAGACTTACCTCTTATAAGTTGATTCCTTCTTCTTTTTCTTCTTCTTTCTTCTTCCTTCCAAGCTTCCCACGATCTTCCTTCTTCTCTTCTCTCCTTTACATTTTTTTCTTCTTTCTTTTGCTTCTCATGAATCTCTCTTCTCTTCTTCTTAAGTTAACACACATTTTATTAGTCTTTCCCACTTTTACCCTTCATTTACCTTGTATTTCCCATTTTACCCCTTATGTCTTTTAACTAACATCTTGTACTTCTAACTCCTTAACTAAATCCCTTCCAAAAATCCAGAAGGAAATTGATAACACTTCCTTCTCTAAAAAATGTTCTCCATTGTCTTAATTTTCTAATGACACCAAATCATTCAATTTGGTTCAGAAATTTGAAAGTTGTACTCCAAACATCTCCGAACTATTCTTATACTGAAATAGTATTCTGCTGCTACAGTCCATGAAGAAATTGGAATTCTTAGAGACTGAATTAAAACTCTATTTCTTCAAACAATTTGTATATGTATTTGGTTTATTCCAAATCAAAAATCATTCCATTCTGAGCTCTACAGATCAAGATATCATCAAAATACCAAAGTATGTTCAATAAAATATCCAATTCATACTCTTCCAACTGATACCCTTACTTTGATTCAATCAATCTTTTTCAATTCACTACCAAAAGCTATAATCTTTATGGAGAGATAGAACAATGTGTTAGGAATATATTGGTTTAAGAATCACTTCATTTGGAGGTCGGATGATGAAGTTATGGCCAAAGGAATCAAAAATGATTTTGCCCTTAATCACATTGTACCTATTTCAGGACAATTAGTATAACTTTCACTAGAGATATCAGATTAAGATTGTATTATGAAAGTTTCGAATAGAAATTTTAGATATAAAACTTTTATGAAGACACTGAAGAGAGATTTTGTCATATAGAGGGTCAAAATTGGATCAGACAAAGGGCTTCAGTCTAAGACTGAGTCAAACGAAGGGCTTCAGTCTTAGATTGAGTTAGATGAAAGGCTTCAGTCTAAGATTGAATCAGACGAAGGCATATATCCTATGCAACATCACTAACTTCAAATAATCATAACTTTTAGCTCTGATGCCTAAAAATTTCATACTATATACCGTTGCAAAGTTAGAAAGATAAGCTACAAATTTCTAGAAGACATCTTTGTCTAATTCAGCCTAGATCAATCCAGTTTTTCCCTTAAAGTCAGAACACAAAGTTTTTACCCATGAAAAACTTGCAAAAAAGCAATGTACAAACTTTCACTCTAAAATTGTCCCAAATTTACTTCCTCTAATAGTTCTAACATCCAAAAAGAGTTCGGGGTCCAACACACTCCATCATGTGTTTCACTCAAATGATGTCACTCCCCTCGTTTTTAAGTCACAACAATGACTCTCTCAAATAAGCTCACATAGTTTTGCCTTTTACCACTCAATCCCCTTTGAAATTCAAATCACTAGTCGGAACCAATTCTCAACCAATCAAAAAAATCAAAAGGGTGTGAAAATTTTGAGTAATTAGCAAGTATGAGTATGACGAAACAAAAAAAAATTGTGGTGTTTCTATACTTTTTTTGGACTTTTTTTTAATATAGACCGAAAGTTAATTCACACCTGACTTGATGAACCAATGATAATTAGATGGTGATAGGTGGCGGTTTTTAAAATTCTGATGGAGTTGAATAAGAATTCTCTTCTACACCAATGGTTTGATACCAAATAACGTGCACCCACGAAAGGAGTAAAGAGGGATTGTTCAAAATTGAAGGATTGAAAAGTTCGAATTCAAAGAAACAAGAAAAGGGTAGATTCAAATTAACTAAAATTAAATCCGATAAGTAGGGTTTCAAATTTACCTACTAGACCTTACGAAGAACTTGTCTCGATCAATCTAGATAATGTGTAAAGAACAAACTAAGAAAGTTGTTTAGGATCAAAATCACGCGACAATCTGATTCGGTTGATAAGTGATGTATAATTCCTAAGTTGAAAAGAACTAGAGGGGTTTCTCCTGTCAATATGGGCTACGACACACAAGAAATAATATGATCAAAGTTGTCTTTCTCCAACCCTAAAGAGGGCATTTATACCTAGGTCAAATAATAAAAGACTTGGGCTAAATAATACATGGAAGCTGAAAATAAATATAACCTAAAACAAGTCCAAAATAGAATGATAAAAACATGCCTAGGCCTGGCCCAACGTGCTCTCAAATCTGATCATAGGCGCACCTCTCCTCTTGGGCTTAAGTGATGATGCACAACTATTAATGGGCATTTTATATTGATTTTAGATATATAATTTACTAAACCCTTGTCCATTTAATGTTTAAATTGCACTAATTAAGAGTTATTCGTTTTAATTTTAGGCACACTTTAGATTTGGAACCTTTAAATGCCTAAATCAAGAAAAGCTCTCAAAGGAAGCAAGAAAAAAAAAGTTAACATTTTTGGGTGGACAAAAACGATAATGTTTTGGCCAAGAGAAGAATGAGGAGTGTGCATGAAAAAGGAGGGGTTCTGGTATGAAATTGAGGTTTAAAAGGTGAATAAGAAGAGTGGGAAAGTAACAAAAAACTAGGAGTACAGCTGGAAGGAACATTCAATACATAAAAACCATAGAAGGTTGGGAGTAGAGAGATAGGAACAAAGAAGAGTGTTGTGCATGAATAAGGTGGACAAACAATGCTTATTAGTCACATCAATGAATAAGGAAGAAAGGAGAGTAGAGTCACAGTGGAAACAAAAGCAAGAGAGGAATGAAGTGAATCGAGCAGGAACAGGAGTGGACCATAACCATTTATTTGTCACATCAACCTTCATTAACTCACGGACACAATCCTCCACCCATTCACAGCAACGCAAGCCTCCAACAACACAATCATTCTTCATTCACATAGTAGCAAGAAGACAACGTGAGCAGCTACAGTCGCGAGAGAAGGGTGTTTTTATTTCTTATTTATTTTAATTTTTATGGATTTAATCAATGCAAGTATATATTATGGCCATGATTTGTGTTATATTGATGAATATGCATGAGCAAGTTTTTTGGTTAAGGTTAGGATTGATATTGGATTAGGACAATTTTATGTTATTGGTTTTTGGTTGATTAAATGCCTATTTAGTCCTAATTTAACTTGATCACCTAGATTAAGGCCTTAGATGATTGAATGTCATAACCAATGGGTTTTAATTTGTCAGAAAAATTAATCAAGCAACATGCTTGAGACTAAAGCTTAGACCAACCTTAGGATCTTGTGTAAGGATACCTAGGATTAACGAACTTAATTTTAGGCTTCTTGTATTAAATGCATGTTATTCTAAATTATCTATGAACCAAGTAGGTAATTTAGATTTAGAAGAGAACGGAATTCTTATGAACAATGGGTTCGACTCGCTTAAGTAAAGTAAATCCTAAATCGATCCACTATTACAGATTTTAGTGTCTAATCCAACTGAAATCCGATACTTTAACCAATTTCTGTCATTTGATTAAGTCTAGTCATTTTTAATTCATACTTTGCATCTTGTATATTTCCTTGATTCGCTTACTTTATTTTATTTTCAAAACAATCAATTCTTAATCATCTGAGTAATTTTGCATTGTTTAATTTAATTGTCTTGCATGTTGGAATCCATTGGGTAAGAAATCTGGTTCTTACCGTTTTATATTACTTGTCGACGGGGTATGCTTGTCTCTAGTTAGTCTAGATAGAATTTAATTTATAATGCTTTGTTTAGAACGCAACAGCAGCTCAATACAATGGTCTTCAAGTCCCAAGTAAGTCCAATCCAAGGATTTGAGATAAATGAATCAATTTAGGATATGATTCAGATAGCTCTCCTCTAATAAGCTTGGTGCACTCCATCATCTCCACAAATTGGTCCACATGTGCATAGAGAGCCGCCTTAAGTCTCTCGGTCCTAGCTCTAGACATAGGTCCAACTGGAATGATAAGCTCGTCCCCATCATGCACGCCATCTCCATGATGTGTTGGATATGAAAAGAAAACATGCAAGATTTGGTTAAACGGTAAATTTCAAAGCTTTTTTAGAAATCATAACACAGCGGAAGCAAGATAACCAAATCATCATGCCATCATACATGATACGGTATAAGGATAATATTTAACATAAGTATATGATGAAGATTATATTACTGACTCCTTAACTATAGATTTAACTCTTCGCTATGCTATCCTATCCTCGGCAATGTATCCTCTTCTTCTTGTTATTGTTTCTTCTTCTCAATAATGTATCCTCAACTAATCCGATCTATCACTTGTTCTTCTTGGACAACTTGATTAACAAGATCCTTGGTGGGAAAGGAGAAGAAAACTTTTAGAGGAGATTTTTCTTAGAAGAAGAAGTCAAAAATGAGACACCTTCTCATGCAAGTTTCGACACTCTCATGCAAGATAGGAGAGAGAGTGTCAAAAATGAAAGAACACTTTCTTACACTCTCACAATTTCAATTAACCTCAAAGAAAAAAGAAGAGATTTGCATCAAATGCATCACTTCTTTCTTTAATCAATCATAAAGAAGCCAATAAATGAGACTCTTCTCATTTGTCTTTAAGATGGCTATAGGAAAAGACTATTAACCAAAATAAGACCTATCAATTTTGATTTTTGATGATGAAAGAAGGAAGATGGTCCATCTAATGTACATTTTTCTTATCCAATGAATGCCAATAGGTTACATGTTATCAATAAAAGGTAACCATTAAACCATTTAATGGTAAGATCAATACTCCATTTAATGATGATAATGCATGATAAATACCATCTTTATTTAGTAATTCAATGCCAAATGTGCAGCTGCACATTCAGCCCAATAAAATCCAATTGCTTATCCTTTCTTTAAAAATAATTTTGTTTTAATATAATTAATCTAATCAATTAAATTAAACCAAAGTCTAACCCATTCCTAAACGTACATTTGGGCTTCTAATTAACCATTAATTAGTGCAAGCCTAACATTCAATCATGGGCTTTTAAACCTTTATTTATATTTCTTACTTTACTTAATAACCTTCCTTGAAGCCAAGTGGGGAATCTTATTAGACTTAGATAATTCAACCTCCAATAAGCCCATAATTAATTTCGAATTAATTTAATCTCATTGAAATTAATTCTAGCTTATTAACTAAATGTCATTCCACTAAAGACAATTAGTTGAACTCTTGAATTACTAAATATTAT
>JANKYF010000005.1:9235128-9252193 GCA_029829435.1 Erythroxylum hondense | reverse complement strand
AATTTTAGAAATGTTCCCAAAAATTTCAAAAATTCGAAATCAATAATTATAATCTCCAAATCAAATTTTCATTACAATTAAATCACAATTTTCAATAAAATCACATTTACAAACAATTATACCCAGAAATGTCAATGAATGCATATACAATCATTTTTATATGCAAAATTTACTATTTACGTGTGTGTATATGCTACATTAAGCATGAGCATGAAATGCATTTTCTTCTAATCTCTCATTGCTATTTTCTCCATTACCAAAATCTAGAGCTCCAACCCTTAGATGGGAACAGGATGCTACATGCCCCACGTATAGTGTAGACATACTCATATGTACTCTTACTTGAATCCACGTCTCCACTAAGATCAGTACCAATAAAACCCTCTAGTACTACCTTGCCATTCTCATAACAAAGTAAGGTACTAACTGTTCCTTTCAAGTATCTCAGAAGCCACTTAACAGCTTCCCAATGCTCTTTCCCTAGATCTGATATGTATCTACTTACAACTCCTACTGCATGTGCTATATCAGGCCTAATGTAGACCATAGCATACATTAAACTCCCAACTGCATAAACATAAGGCACTTTTTCCATATGCTCATGTTCCTTAAATGTTTTGGGTGATTGCTCCTTTGACAATTTGAGATAGTTAGCCAAAGGCGTGCTTCTGGGCTTAGCATCATCAACTCTGAACCTGGACAATACCTTCTCAATGTATTGCTCTTGGGACAGATTTAGAATTCCAGCATACTGGTCTTGGAAAATCCTCATCCCTAGAATCTGCTTTGCTGCACGCAAATCTTTCATCTCAAACTCTGATGATAATCTCCCTTTAAGATTTTTTATCTCCTCCATACTTGAACCTGCAATCACCGTATCATCCACATACAAGAGTAAAATAACAAAGGAGTCAGTAAACTTCTTGATGTAACAACACCGATCCTTTTCACTCCTATGAAAATCATTTCTGAACATGAAAGAGTCAAACTTCTTATACCACTGTCTTGGAGTCTGCTTCAATCTATACAAGCTCCTCTTGAGCTTATACACCATGTGTTCCTTACTAGGGACCTCATATCCCTTAGGTTGCTACATGTAGATTTCTTCCTCCAGATCTCCATGTAAAAATGCTATTTTTACATTCATCTGCTCAAGGTGCAAGTCCTCTACTGCAACAATACTCAGCAAAATTTTTATTGTAGTTAGCTTCACAACAGGAGAGAATATTTCAGTGTAGTCAACACCTTTCTTTTGTGAATATCCCTTAACCACCAATCGAGCCTTGAACCTAACTATACTATCAATTTCATTCTTGATCATGTAGACCCACTTGTTCAACAGCGCTTGCTTCCCTACAGGTAACTCAGTTAAATCCCAAGTATTATTCTTCTCAAGTGACCATATCTCATCATCCATGGCTTGCTCCCACTTGATTGAATCCTTCACCTACAAAGCCTCATCAAAGGATTCTGGTTCACCTTTATCAGTCAACAACAAATAATGTAAGGATTGTGAATACCTTTCTGGTGACGTAGTAACTCTGGTAAATCTCCTGAACACTAGCTCAAGTGTGACTGGTTGCTGTTCTGGTTCTACAACAATATTTTTTGGATTTTCCTATGGTCTTGCTGCAACATCACGAGGTGAAATTTTCTGCATCTCAACCCCAGCTCTCATTTCTTCTGCATCTTCAGATCGCACCCAAACTTGTCCTTATACAGGACATTCTCATTAAATGTCACATCACAGTGTCTCAAGATCTTCCTATTCTTGTCATCCCAAAATCTGTATCCAAACTGATCTAAACCATACCAAATGAAATATCATTTCAAAGCCTTTGCATCAAGCTTGTCTCTCTTCTCTGGATCAATATGAACATAGGTAGCATACCTAAAAGTCTGCAGATGAATAAACTTGACCTCCTTACCTAACCAAACCTCTTCTGGCATCTTGAAACCCAAAGGAGTTGAAGGTCCTCTATTTATCAAATACGTTGTTGTGCTTATTACATCTACCTAAAATGTTTTTGACAACCCAACATGTAGTCTCATGCTTCTTACTCGCTCGTTCAACTTTCTGTTTATCCTTTCAGCAATCTCATTCTGTCTTGCCTTGCCAGGAACTGTCCTGGTGAACCTGATTCCCTCATCAGCACAGAACTTCTTGAATTCTATAAAATCATACTCTCCACCATTATCAAACCTTAAGCATTTGATCTTCAACTCAGTATGATTTTCAACTTTAACCTTCCACCTCTTAAAGGTGATAAACAGATCTGACTTATGTTTTAGAAAGTAAACTCATACCTTCCTGTTGAAGTCATCAATGAAGGTAATGTATTATCTCGAACCACCAAAAGAGGAGACTGGAGATGGCCCTCACACGTCTGTGTGTACTAGTTTTAAACGTTCTACCTTTGGTTCTCTGCGAGCCTTTGTGAAATTGACCCATTTCTACTTTCCCATAACACAACTCTCACAAAAACCCATATCAACATATTTCAAACCTTGCAGATACCCCTTTGAAACTAGCATCTTCATCCCTTTCTGATTCATGTGTCCCAGTTTGTTGTACCACAGACTCGAGCTCGATGTACTATCGACTATAGCAACCATGTTCGAACACCTTGTGGTACTGTATAAAGTTTCAAATTTTATGCTCTGTGCTATCACCATAGCTCCCTTCACAATTTTCTAGGAACTCTCCCTGAACACTGCCCTGTAACCCGTGTTGTCCAACTGACCAATAGAAATCAGATTCTTCTTCAAGTCAGGAATATATCAGACATCATACAACTTCCATTTACCCCCACCTGAGGTCTGGATACACACATCCCCCTTTCCAACAATCTCCAAGGCTTTATTATCAACAAGATACACCTTCCCAAAATTTCCAGGCTTGAAATTATGGAATAACTCTCTGCTTGGAGAAGAATGGAATGATGCATCGGAATTAAGTATCTAGGAGTCAACCGGACTATCCACACTAAGAATTAAGGCATCAGCAATGTCTTCCGCAGAACATACAGAATCATCATCTTCATGGGGCTTATTGTTTTTCTGGCCTTTCTTCTTCTTAGGTTTAGGGCAGTCCTTCTTGAGGTGTCCTTTTTCACTACAGTCTCAATAAGAGATCTCCTTCCTACCTTGAGATTCTCCCCATCCTTTTGATTTCAATCGACCATGTTTACTATATCCTCCCTTCGACTTTCTCCTGCCCTTTCCCTCAACACTGAATGCATTACCAGACAAACCCTCGATTTCTCTTTTGCGAATGCTCTGGCTCGAGACAACATCTCAGACTTTATCAAACTTTAGCTTCTTAGACCCACACGAACTGCTAATTGTGGAAACAACAGTATCGCATGACTTAGGTAAAGAGGACATCAAAATTGGGGCTCTAATCTTATCATCAAAATTAATATCAATAGAGCTTAATTGACTGATAATCATATTAAATTCGTTAATATGATCTGCGACAAATCCACTTTCAGACATCTCCAAATTAAACAAATGATGCATTAGATATACCTTATTAATGGCCGACTATTTTTCATAAATGTTTACCAGAGCCTTCAGTACTCCTGCAGTCGTTGTCTCCTTAAGGATGTTGAAGGCAACTTTTCTCGCCAACAACAAACGAATCAACCCTAGCTCCAACAGATCTTTCAGATCTTAAACCTCCTGTCTCATAGTTTCTAGTTTCTTCCTTGACAAGGGTTCATGGAGGTTTCTCTGATACAAATAATCTTCCATTTGCACGTTCCAGAAACCAAAATCGATTCTATCAAATTTCTTAATTTGAACTTTTACGCTTTCCATCTTTTCATATTGTTTTGATATGAACCAAGCTCTGATACCAGTTGTTATGAACATTCGATCACATTAATCAAAGAACAAGTGCAAAAATAATAAACACACACATATTTAAATGGTTCACCAAAGTTTTTCGCTACGTCCATGGGCAGTTAAGATTTTATTTTACTGTGAATGTTTTCAACATTGACATACAACTTTTTGTAATGTTCCCAATACTTATACAACAACTCTCTAGTTTATTGCTTTCTTCATTTCATTTTTACGTTATAATGTTATATGGTAGCAAGTAATATAACCAATCTTAGGCATTGCCTTTTAAAGAGAATCGGAAAGCCCTCAATTTGATTTGGTGTTTGATAATGCCATTAGGCTTCATTCTTGTACATGCGACATGAAATTCTTAAAGATGCTTGTATGGATCCTCACTTATAATAACACAAAAAGTTGACAACAAATAAATTAAACCAGAATTTAATTCAAAAGTACAATGGCATCAAAATTAGCAAAAGTTACGCTGTAAGGTTGTTGTTTCAAATATGGTTCAACAAGGTCTTGTAGCGTTTGGATTTTCGTCTTGGTTTTTATCGTTTCAACAATTATAGCACTACAGTGTTTTCAATTTTTTGTTTCTTTCCTCAACTTTTTTACAGTCTTTTTAAGCTCTAGATTATATTGTAAATTAACTTCCTTAAAAAATCTCATAACAAACATTCAATCTTAGAATTGTCCGACGATAACACCAAAATTTTGTAAAAATGCCAACTATACCTCAAATTAATTCCTAAATTTTTGCAATCAACAAACATAATATAAGAAAGTAAGAGTTGATCCCATGAGGAATTCTAGCTTGTTAATCATTATGAATGAAAATAATTAATAACGGAGGGTTATAAAAATAATTTAATAAGGAAAATAATAAAATGAGAGTTCTCAATAAACGAACATTGGTTTATAATTGCTTCCACCCTAAAGAACTAAAATTAATCATTGGCACAAATTCATCAATCATATATTTGATGTGATACAAAATATTTGTCTTTCCTTACGATTGGTTAATTGAAAACATGTAATTCCATTAACCCTTATCGCTTAACAACTTTAGATTCAATCTAAAATTTAATTAAACAATAATTTTAAGAAAAGAAAGACCATCGAAGCAAGATAATACAACATCTATGGTTGCATTTAATCTAGTTGAATGCTTTTCCTAAGAGTAATAATTTCTAACACAATAAATTAAAACTCCTAGTTTCTACAAATGATTAAAAGAATTGAACTTTACATATTGAAATCTTAATATAACAAATGATTAGTTTAATCAATAAACTAATCACATGCATTAGAAATCAATCAAAAATAATCATAAAAATAGAAGTATAGAAAAGCAATGAATAAATAAAATTCTCCGCAATAAGATCCAATCGCCTCAACTTCGACTCCTTCAACTAAAAAGACTTAGCCAATAATAGTTATTCCTAGGACTAGTATCTAAAGAAAAACTACTCTAATATCTACTAACGAAAGGACTAAAAAGAGAACTTTGAGAAGCTAGAAAATGTAATTGAAAGATGGGATGATATGCTCCCTCACATCTTGGCTCTATTTATAGCCACTTAACCCTATGTGAAAATCTTATGGTTGTGATTCTTTGGATTCCTCAAATCAAAAAGTCATTAACTTCACCTAAATCTGGCCAAGATAAGGTTTAAACCATTTTAACACAATTTTCATTTGCAAATTTGAAGTCTGAAAATTGCAATTTCTACTCAATGTGCCCACACTTAAGATCACACCAGATTGTTCTTTCCAAATTTCAATTTGATTCCAATAATCTGATTCAAATATGTAAAATAAATTTTTTTGTTAAATCAAATCTTCTTAATTCATCATTGATTATTGCTGATATTTCTCCTTTATTTAAATTTTCAAATTTAGATTAAAGTCCAATCCTTTTTCCAATCAAATAATATCTTCAACCCTTATATTGCAAAAATAAATACAATATTGAGTTTGAACATATTAAAAAAAACTATGAAAGATATTGAATGTTAAAAATTAGGCAAAATTATGACACATCAACTGTCCTGTCTATGGTTTTCTTATAGTTTATAGCTTATGTATTTGATATACCTATACTTGAGTGGATTTTACCTCACAATACCTGCTAAAAAAGTTATGGCTCTTGTTGGGAGAAATGGCTCAGTAAAAAGCAATATTGTCCCATTCATGTTAGGTATGAAATGTTTTTCAACTTTTAATACACGTAGAAATAATTTTACATATAACCGTGAGCATTACCTTCTTGAATATTGCAAAAGTTATGGTTTGCTAGATTTTGTAGGGCCACCCTCTCATTGGTCCTTGAAGATGCTATTTCAAAAACTTACAAGTTAGTTATGTTTTATGTTGGCAACAAAGTATTGGAGCTGTATAGGTTCTTGTTGAAGAAAATACTCAAGCAAAGTTTTATACAAGGAATGGCCATTGGTTTTGCATTTGGGTTTTCACAATTTCTTCTTTTTTCCTATAACACCCTTCTTCTCTGGAACACTGCTCACTCTATAAAACATAACCATATGGATTTGTATATATCTCTCAAGGAGTACATGGTTTTCTCTTCTGCTACATTTGCATTGGTCGACCCATTCAGGTTTGCTACTTACACTTTTAAATGACTAAACTTCCTCATGTCAATATTTGAAATTATAGATCAGGTGCCAGAGATAGATCTAGATGATAACTCAATATTAAAGCATGTTAAAAACGTGCCTTAGATATTTGATGTTAAATAATTAGTTAATGGACCAGGTCTTTGGGGATTTTTCTGTTTTATTCCTTGTTTCCAATAGTTAGTTGAGACGTAGCTAGATATCAATAAATTATTTTGTTTTACTATTATATTTCAACTCTATGTAATAAGTAAAGCATTGAAAAAAGAGGTGCTCACAGAAAACATAAAAACATGTGTTTTTAATATTTGCTTCAGCTTCTTTATTTCAATTTTTACCTCCTTCTTCTATCCAAAACCAATTGATTTATACTAGAGCATTTTTTCTTGAGGGATTTGCAAGTTGAGTGAGTCCATAAACGCAAGTCAAGCACAAATACAAAACTAGAATTATAACAACCATCCAAGCAATGGAATCTGAGACAATTATCTCACATATTTTACCACCATTTTTTATGGTGATGATTATTAAGCCTGGGTTATTAGAATAACAACGCATCCTGAAGAATTGGACCTCTAAGAGGCTATAGAAGAGGACTTTGACATTCTCTCATTACCCCCAAATATGACAATAACTCAATAAAAGACCCATAAAGAAAGAAAGACTAGGAAATTCAAGGCTAAAGCCTGTCTATTCTCAATTGTTTCAAACACAATATTCACAAAAATTATGAACTTGTAGTCTACAAAGGATATTTGGGATTATATCAAAAAGGAATACCAAGGGAGTGAAAGAACAAAAACCATCAAAGTGCTCAACTTTATCAGGAAATTTGAAATGCTAAAATTGAAGGAAATTGAGACCATCAAAGATTACTCTAAAAAGCTATTGGGTATTGTAAACAAATAGGTTACATGGTAAGGATTTTTTTTATGAACAACATATTCAAATTGTAACTTTGTTTCAAAAATATGAGTCTAAGATTTCTTCATTAGAAGAATCAAAGGACTTAGTAAGTATATCTTTGGCAAAATTAGAGAGTGCATTGTAGGCACAAGAGCAAAGAAGAATAATGAGAAAAGAAGAAATCTTTGATGGTGCGTAGAACTGGTACTTTAGGAGGCAAAGGCAAGAAGAACAATGGTAAGAACTGGTATAACAAGCCTTGTAGCAATTAAGGATGAAAAGGACCCACCTTGTCCATACTGCAAAAATATAAATCATCCTTAAAGGAAATGTTAATGACAACCTGATATCAAGTGTAGAAAATGTGGTCAGGTTGGGCATATTAACAAAATTTGCAAGGCACAGCAAGTAGAAATTAAAGCAAAAGTAGTTGATGTGAAGATTGAAGAGAAGCAATTGTTTGTTGCCATATGTTTTACAACAAGTAACAGCTCTAGCGACTCTTGGCTTACTGACAATAGCTACACAATTCACATGACCAATGATCAAAAGCTCTTTAAAGAGCTTAAGAAAACAGTCATCTCCAAAGTAAAAATTGGAAATGGTGAATTTATTTTAGTTAAAAAGGAATTATTGTTATTGAAAGCTTGACTGGTTTGAAGTATATTTCTTATGTTTTATATGTGCCCGATATTGACTAAAACTAGCTCAGTGTTGGACAACTGATTGAAAAAAAGACTTCAAAGTCATATTTGGAGATAAATATTGTTTGATTAAGGATACAAAAGGGAGAGATATATTCAAGGTGAAAATGAGAGCAAAAATATTTGCCTTAAATCTAATGAAGGAAGAGCATATAGCATTTTTAAGTACTATAGAATTATGGCATAAAAGGTTGGGGAACTTTCATCATGTTGGACTTCTTTATATGTAGAAACACAATTTGGTGAAAGGTGCGCTTATGTTGGAATATAAGCTAACTGATTGTGTGACTTGTCAATATGATAAACAATTTAGAAAGCCCTTCCAACAATAAGCTTGGAAAGTAATACACAAGCAGCAACTTGTGCACACAGATATTAGGGGACCTAAAAAAACCATCTTTAAATGGTAATATGTACTATATTACATTTATCGATGATTATACTAGATTTTAGTTGGATATATTTCCTCAAATTTAAATCTAAATTTGCTAATGTGTTTTGGAAATATAAAGCATGGGTGGAGAATCAAAGTGGTTATAAGATACAAAAGAATAGATCTGATAATGGAAGAGAATACATAAATGATACTTATCACAAATTATATGAACAAGCTGGTATTAAGCACCAAGTTGTAGCTTCTTATACTCTACAGCAAAATGGTGTGAGTATGAAGATGTCAAGGTGTATGTTACATGGGAAGGAGTTGCTAAAGAATAATACCATAATATTTAAGTTTGTAGATACAAATGTGGGTACCTATGACATTCTGCATACATTTATGATAATTCTTATATGATTGTTTGTTTGTTTTGTAAAATTTCATGATTGATATATGTGTGGTTGTTTTTTATTGTGATTATGGAGGAGGAAGAATTCAGTAAGACGTGTCACTTGATGGGTATGCATCAGGACCACGAGCGTACTAATTTGATTAAGAGAGATTATTCTGATATACTATTGAGATATGTTATGGACTGATTCTAATTGATACTTAACTCTTAGTCAGGTCCTTGTTTTATCTATATATATAAGTAAGGGCTTATCTATTAGTGATATTTGGCTCTCTGCAACCCGTTTAGACTAAGAAAGTCATACGAATATAGGAGTATAAGTCTATGGCTGGACCATTGGTAATGATTAGTTCTCTGCAACTATTTGAGGTGTAGTATTTTAAGGATTTATCCTTAAAGACTAGGTCCTATAAATATTCTTTCTCCACAATATGATGTGTATTGCATATGATTTGTCATGTTATCATATATGTGTATTTATACTAATCTAAAATGTATATTGTGTAAGTATGTCATTATGTGTAGTGTGTCAATATGAACATACATAGGAAGGTTGACTCTTCTCAACTTTCTTTTTCAAGTCAACTACTACCAGCTTTGTAGTAGTGACTCCGAATAATATTGGTTGTAATATGTACTTTTAATTGTTTTCACTTGTATTTATACTTTAGCATATGCAATGTTAGGATTTAGTATGTTAAGCATGCTAATATTGTTATACTTTACTATGTTTGTACTTATGTGTGACACAATAATAGTCAGGCTGTGATTTGAGAGTTTTGACTTTAAAGTTTTACGTGTCAGTTACGCATTCGAGTCATAATAGATAATTGGTGTACTAATCATGTCAATTAATCTATTGCCTAGTGAGGGGCTTCATCAACAGTTTCTGGAATATTTGGATTCTCATGCATGGCGATCCATTC
The DNA here is from genome assembly GCA_029829435.1 of Erythroxylum hondense. Classification (NCBI taxonomy): domain Eukaryota; kingdom Viridiplantae; phylum Streptophyta; class Magnoliopsida; order Malpighiales; family Erythroxylaceae; genus Erythroxylum; species Erythroxylum hondense. Next base: position 9,242,378 of record JANKYF010000005.1, on the reverse strand, counting down.
GAGCTCAATTGCATACATAGACCTAGTGCATCTTTTTGGATCTGGGGAGTCCACTTATATGGGAGATCTACATCATGGGCCTAGTGATGAAACATACCCGTGGGCTTTGATACCGCACTTCAACCCAAAACCTTAAGGCATTAGGTTTATGAGTTCTTTCCTCTTATATATCATTCACTAGCGCCATCTCTTTCTAATGTGGGATTCCTACTCACACTTGATATCCCAACAATCTGCCTCTCAAGTGTGAACTTCCACATTGGGCTTGGACTCTCCTTTAAGCAAAAGCCTTTTTGCTTAGTAGCTTGAATATATGGCGTCACCAAGAGCCCTTTTACTCTACTGGTTTGGGCCTATCAGGAGTCTCCTTGCTCTTCTTCGTAGGGAGGCAACTACAGAATCCGATTACCATCTCTATACTCGTCCCTTGTCGAAACTTGGCTCTGATACCAGTTATTGAGAATTTAGACCTTCCGAACACATACCTAAAGATATTTGATAGACAAAAATATCATAAAATAATAACACAAGAGAATTTACGTGGAAACTCCCAAATCGAAGAAAAACCACGGACACCAAGAAGAAAATCTACTATGTGAAAAATTCTTACAATCACACAATTTTTCCTCTCACCCAATCCCCTAATACATCAACATACCCACAAAGAAATACACAAGACAAACTCTCCAACTCTCACCTTAAAAGAGGAATTTAACTAGAGTCAAATTTGTCATACAAGTCTTTAACTTTATATTAGTGTATTAACTAAGGAGGTAACAACCTATTTATATAGGCAAGAGCCTTGCTTCAATTATTGCCCCCAACCAATATGGGACAATAAAGGAGTCAAAACTCAACACCTGACCGTAGGCAGTCAAATGAGTCGGCAGATGAGCAATTGGATTGTCTTCGAAGACCTGATATAGCATCCATGCAGTTGCCACCAAAATAAGGACCAACGAAGATAGTGAATGTCAATTGTAGCCTATGTATGTATTTGAAGCAGTATATTAGATCACAATTAGAATAATATGAAAACACTTTTTCCATTGGATCCCTTTGTATTTCTCCAGTTTTTGATCACCTTATTAGTGGAAGCAAATGCTTCCTGTCGTATTATTTAATACTAATCACAATTTCTATATCCAAGATTTTTGACTTTAAAAGAATCAGTTTACCCTTATTTCTGCAATTTGTACGAAGTTTTACAATGAATTTGCATTGTATGAAGAAAGAAAGCTAATCCGTTTTGAAGGTGGATGCCATGGTGTTAATGCAAGAAAAATGATCACTCTGTTGGTCAGCAATTATTTGCTGGAATAGATTGGTAATGCGAGGAACTAATAGAGAGAACTAAACATAACTGAGATTGTAGTATATTACGTATTATTCATGAACTTCTTTAATCTAGGAAACAGAATAATCACTAGATTACTCAGTTTAAGCACTTAATGCTTTAATGCAAAAGACAAACACTTGCAGGATTCCTTTTGATCAACTCTAATCTGCCGGACATTTTGATTGAATTTTCACAGGTTCTTCTTGTTGTTTTGGAATTGAAAGGATACCCTTGTCCTGCAAGCTCTTAACGGTTTCATATAGGCACTGTTTAACTGGTGTAAATTCCATCCCAACGTCCTTAAGCTTCTGATTGGTGAACTTGTAAGGTTTTGCTCTTGGGTTTTTCTCATCAGAGCATCTGCAATCGTAGGAAAATACAACCATTAGATTATGAAAAGTACGTGAACCACTAAAACAGAATGATTATATTACTCCAGTTTAACATTTTAGGCAGAAATAAGTGTGATGCTTATTTGACAGATGGATGATGTCTATGCAAGCCCAGGTGATTAAACAGTCCTAAACTCGGACATCAGCATGGAACCAAAACTCTGTATGAGAATAACAAAATCACTTTTTTAGAGATATGGGACCACTTGTTGTCTTAATCTGACATAGACATGAGGGTTGGTGAGGCGTCATCTGCTAGGTTGGTTTTCTCTTTTCTTGATTTCTTCATAAATTTAAAATGACTCCTTCCCTTCTGTTTGGATGAGGTCATATTCTTTTGTTAGGTGTCAAAAGTGGGTATACCAAGAACACGATAAAAGCAATAAAGTAAAAGGAAGATGCCACTCCAAGCTCCATCCACCCAACTTAGTGTTGTTTTGCCTGCCAATATCCACAGCGTGCTTCAACAGCAGCGAAACCAATCATCGCATAAGACATATGCATCATTTTGGACATCTTTAATGACGAGGACGTTTTTCTTTACCAAGTGTGAAAGCATATAAGGATTGGTACCAACCACGCTTGGAGTAGGTGAAGCCCCTATCATCTCACCTCTTTCATCTACCCAAAAATCCGTAAACAAAGAAAGAAAGAAAAAATATTGGAAGGGTCCCCTTTTCCAATATTTTAATTGAAAAATAATTATAATCCATTGAAATCAGATGTTCATGCACATAGAATATATATTTGCTGAAAAGGGCGTGATTAAAAAATTTGTTGGAATAGTATTCAAACTTGTGGTCTCGATGCTTAAACAAGAGTGACTTCATTTCATGTCACTTTTGGTCCCAATTGGTAATAATATTAACCACACAACAATGGCAAGGAGAACTTACTTGGACGGGATGGGATATTCTGGGAAGAACTTGGCGAGAATTTCCACCACATCACCACGGTGCAGCACGCTCTCGGCGCAAAGGTACCGGCCAGAGGCGGAGGGTGTCTCAAATACGAGGATATGAGCTAAAGCGACATCTCTAACATGAACATAAGCTTGAACAGAGTTGGCGTACGTCTTGGTTGATCCATTAAGGTATTTAAGTATGTGAATAATGCTAGCATTCACCGTGGATTGCAGCAACGGTCCAAGAACCAAAACTGGGTTGACCACCACTAGGTCCACCCCTTTCTCTTTCGCCTCTTCCCAAGCTGCTTGCTCCGCCACAGCCTTTCCATAGCAGTACCAGTTCTGAAATTTCCAATTTGAGTGCCTGACCTTATGCAAGTCTACATGTTTATGGTTTTTATTTTATTTGAAAAAAAAAATTATGATCGACCATGTTTCTGGAATACAGTGGCTTGACAAACATTGGTTTAACTTGAGGATGATCTGAACTTGTCATTGTAGGAAGGATCCTGGTGATTAGAGCAGTAGGAAAGACAGTTTGCAAAAAGCCTTTAATTCTTGACCACGTAAACGGCTTTTGTCTTTTAGTTCTTATTATAATACCCACTTTGGACTCCTACTCCGGACGTATTTGCCACTAGAAAATGATTTCTTAACAATGAAACCAGAGCACAGGGTTGATTTTGAATCGTGCATTACTTTATCTGATGGTTTTTAGTTAGGTTCTGAAGGTTAATTGTCTGGTTAATTAAGGGAAGCAAGCAAATGAACGAGTTTAATCGTTAACCTTAGTATTCTTGCAAAACTCGAGATCGCTCCAACAAGACTCGTCGACGACAGCATCAGGGTTTCTGTTGGGAACCATGTACACTGCTCCGATGGACGACGTGAACACTACTCGCCGGACTTTGGCTTCAGCAGCTGCAATTATTACATTCTTGGTCCCATTCACGGCTGGCTCCACCATTTGTTCCTAATAATAATAATTTAAAACAACTCAGATCAATCCAAACCACCACAATTCACATGTAAAAAGAAGTCATCTCGTGATGTCCCACTGTCTCTCATGCAAAGAAACTTCCACCAAACCCTTTCATTTTCTCAAATTAAAAGTTAAAGCCTTGATGGCTACTCAACTTTTTCCATTTTAATTTCGGTTCTTAACACTTGATGTATGGTTTTTCATTACAGGAAAGTGATCAATGTTCTATAAAGTATGATGAAACATGATTAAACTCGAAAAGAAAGTTGAAATGTTCGGGTATGGTGGATCCAACTAACGACCCACTAAAGCAATAATTGTGTCAAAAGCAAGGATTACTCACCCATACTGCATTTTTTCATTGCAGAAAATCTTAAAAACTGTAGTTAATGGTTAGAAATATGTGCTTTTACCTTTCTCTGTTTTTTTTTCTCTCTTTATTAGTCTCATTTCCCTTATAATTTCAAAGTTAGTAGGCTAATCAATTTTCTTTTCCTGTTTATTTAAATTTCGAAAATCTTTCTCACCATCCAAACAGAAATTAGGCTCAGAAAAACGACATACTGGATCGTCAGTGACGGGGGATGCAGTATGGAAAACGCCATCACACCCACTAATGGCTTCCTTAAGACTCTCATAATCAAGAAGATCAACCTTGCACAGAGTCAGTCTCTCCTTAGCACCTTCAAGCTCTCTCAAATGAGCATTCTTTGGATCATCTATAATAATCATGCAAACCCAGCAACTCCATGAATATCTAAACCATCTTCACTTTCCACTGTAGAGATATATCCCAATTATAGAACACAAAACCAAGTTTGCATAGCATAAACTAACCTGGGTTTCTCATGGTTCCCTTAACAGTATAACCTTTCTCCAAAAGCAGCTTCACCATCCAAGAAGCAATAAACCCACCTGCGCCTGTGACACAGATGGCCTGTCCTTGGTCGGAAAGTGATGAACTGTCAGCTGTCATAGTTACTATAATTCTTTATTATATGTAAACTTTTTGGATGGACTTCTGGAAATTGGTAGAGAGAAAAAAAACTAAAGAAGAAGGAAATTAGAGAAACAGAAAGAGAAAAGTAGATGTTTGCAACGCAAAAGCAAAAGCAAGGTACGAAGAAAGAAGTGGTTGTCCCATAAATTTATACGGAAAAAGGACTCACCTAACCCCGGTAAATACAAGGTGAAAGAGATAACTATCATTCCTTTTCTTATTCTTCTTCTTTTCCATCACGCAATATTACAAAGTCACCATTGGGTACGTAGTGACCTGCTTCATTTCTCCTAATCCATACGTTAAAAGCAGAAATGGAAATAACTATTTAAGAAAGTAAATTAGAGCTTATACATTCAAGAAATACATGTGCAGATCATGTATTGATGACTGTTGCATCCATGGATTAGGTCACCAAAAGATGTAATCGTTGTTGATGATGTTAATAGTAACAGCCCCATTTTTGGCATCCAGGGCTGGTCTCTGGTGAATTGAAACTGCAACGTGTGGCATAATCTATTCATAGCGTGTAATCAAAGTTGAACATTCCCAACATTTTATGCTTGAAGTTGACGCTGATCAGCCCAAAACTGCAATTGGCATTAGTGGCAAAACATGGCATCTCCAAATCCTGAAGTGGTCGATTCGGCTTCTTTCTATGTACACCAAGCCACTGTGTCTTGTTCATTCCAAAAATGTTCGGAATCAATTTGAAGTGAATTCATTCATTAATCATATAATCATGATCGTTGGTGATTGTGATATGAGCTTAATTACAAAAAATATAATTATAATTACAATAAATCATGAAAACGGTTCAGATTTCATTGCATCTATTAAACACAATATGAAGTTTGACAAGTTATGCATGTCTTCTTTTATGTAGCTCATCTCCTGATAAAACATTTAAGCACAGAGGACCTTGAGTCAATAATTGAGCAGGCAGAACGGGTGAATGGTAGGGTTCATACAAGGTATTTTGGAGAGTATTGGATGACATTTGGGATCTTTTTGTTAGTGATTGTAAAGCCTGCCACTTGTCTTGTGAGTTGTGACTGTTCATCTAATCTTCAAATGTGGCTTTTATATCTCGGAGAGTCGCCTTCGGAAATGGACAAGCCTAGCAAAATAAGAACCATAGAAGTGGATATTCTCATACTATGTTTTTTAATGGCCTAGGAAGATTTAACATAATAATAAGAACAGACTGATTAGTATAAATTTGGTTCCAAATCATAAGTTCTTAATTCTGTTTGATCTCATATTAGATGCATTCACATTATGAAAGTATTAAACAATATGGCTTTTATATCAAATCTCGTACGTATATGTCCATAGAATAGACAATCTTTTTGTAAAAATTACAAAAAGATGGCTGCGTACATTGACGACCCTCGCAAAATGGAGAGCTTTGTGCACGGAATACTTTGACTTTGATAGCATATAACAAATTTGAGGAATTTGTTTAGAAAATAAATGATTGTGCTTCTTAAAAGGAAAAGTAAAAGGCACATAAATAAAATTATATCTCATAATTTAATTCCTATTTCAATAGTTTTAGTAAATACTCCCCTACATATAACATTATGAAATAGGTCTATTAAGATGGCTTCTCTAGATTCCCACACCGAACAAGCTTGGTATAGGTCTGCCTAGCTACAATTCAAAAGGAGGTAGATCAAAGTCAAATTACAACTACCTTAACTATGATCAATTTAATTGCAGTTTCTTTCAAGTTTTCTACTAAATCTTTCTCATTCTATGTCTAATTTTTGGAGTTATTAGATTATGATAGATTATTAGGTACATCCCCACTCCAAAACCTATATTATAATTATAAGGAAGACCAATTTCATTTTTTTTTCATATTGCATTCAGTATCCACTTGACTATGTTTAGTTAGAATCCACTAGAGTACTTTAAATAATTAAAATAGGGGGCTTTCCTTCTTAATTATTTAACTCTCTCTTCCTCACTACCTTCTTATTATTGTTACATGAGGCTAATTAATATTTTATGTATGTGTTAAAAGGACTCGACATCTTAAAGTGGCAAAGCTCCCTGATACAGCATCGTTATGAATAACAATATTATAACATCTTTCCGTTTTCTCTATGCGGAGACATGAAAAATTTGAAACAACCACACCAGATGCTGGATAAGGAAAAGAAAAGGAAAAGATAACTTCCAATTATATGATGTAGAAATAGAATAAGCCAACCACCTGACATGTCCAGTATAAGGTCATTATCAAAATGTTAGTTTCGTTTTAACTCACTAGTCTAGAAGGTTGTTTCATCATTGCTTGCAATGTTTATGTATCCCACAATTGTTTTACTTTTGTTGTTGACTCTTGATACCTTTAGTTTGTCATACGTTTCACATTCAATTTCGGTGCATACTTTGTAAATTCCACCATCCTACTTATGGAAGAAGAGACTTTTGAGCCTTTTAGTTACTTACGAGGATGCTTTGTTGAAGAGTATAAAAATAAATCAATGGAAATGGAATGAATGGTAATAGTTGGTTAGTTATTATGATTGATTGAATAATTTTTTCATACCCAAATTTTAGGTAATGATCTATACCTTCTATGTATGAGAGGAATGGGTTTGATTCCTATCAACACT
>JANKYF010000005.1:9171278-9195808 GCA_029829435.1 Erythroxylum hondense | reverse complement strand
CTCACCCAACATTGCTAATATTTTTCAGGACATCGTTAGTAGGATTCTAGCTCCCGTGATAGACGTTTCTTGCTGTGCGAGTGCGAGGACGAGTAGCGATGGCACACAGGTCGGTCAGCTGGGACGATTTTGATTGGATTTTGGGGTTGGCTTAGGATAGATGTTTGTATCAGTTTCCTTTTTGGTTTTGTTTAGGGAACTGATAGACTTGTCTATTCTGACATTGGATGACTGTAACAGATTATTATTTTGGAATTTTAATTTACGGATTTCTGTTTTATTGTGGTTTAAATTATTGCGATGCCATGTGGATTATTATTAGCGAAATTTTCTGGTAGTAAACCTTTATCGTGGGATATGTGTCGGAGCGACCTTCGAGCGTCCCGATATGTACCCTACGATGAGGGGGCGCTACAATAAATGTGTTTTGAATGTGCATTTGAATATGAAAAAAAAGTGATGCTCAACTCTAATGTTGAATGTCGGATTACGGTCCGACAATATGTTAATGTGAGTGAATGAGAATGTGTAAATGTGATTGAGACATTCCATTTCATGAATGTATGAAATATAATGGCAGTTGTGACAAGAGTAGACACCGATCAGAGCTTAAGCTCAACGAGTGAAAATGAGCCTCGAGCTCAAAAGTGATTAAGAGCCTAGGGCTCTCTATGTAAAATGAGCCTTGTATCCCCTAAATGGATAAGGGACAATTAGTAATGAGCCCGATATCCAATAGATACGGGACAGTTTAGACACTCGGTCACAACAAAGTAACAAATAGAAAGTGGGTCTCATGTACACTACATATGCATAATAGGAATGATTAAAGTGCATTGAAAGTGAAGTGTGAAATATTGTGAATGTGAATTATGTATTATGTGACTGGGTGAGCCATCAATGATGGTCACTTATTGAGTTCGCAAAACTCACCCAAAATTTGCAAATATTTTTTAGGATAAGAAGAATATCCTTTTAGGCAAATTGGAGTATACCTACAACACATAAGTGAAAGATAGATATTGGGATCAGTTTATGTTTGCATTAGTGTTTTCCTATTTTTGTATAAATTTGTATTCCGCGAGTTCGGTAAAATAATGTATTCCAAAATTTTTGTATAATGTGTATACAAAGGTTTTTATGGTAGAATGTAAAGACATTATGACTAAAGTGTTTTGTATTTGTAATGGGCCCCAATTGGCTAATGAAATTCCATTGATTGTGTTGTGTTGATTGAAAATGTTTATGAATGAAAGTGGGCCCCAAATTGGTTATTATTTCCGCATATGTTTGTTGTTGTTTCAAAAAAGAAAATTATACCGATTTTTGAATGATTGAGTATTCTAGCATGCCACCCTCGCGGGGTACGAACTTGGATATCACCAAAAATGTCGGGCACGTGTATTGCAGGAGTGGGGTGTTACAATTAATTCGGCTTCTAACTACTATCCAATGGTGGAGTCATATACCTCTTAAGGCAAAAGTCTATATAGTCATAATTGATAACAAATGGACTGATTTTTCAGACTTGGTGCTTCACCTCATCCTTACCTATTCCCCAAATCTTAGGACCCAAGACAAATACTCATGGCCAAACCAACCTCCAGGCTCCTTTTCAAGCAAGGTATGTAAGGAATGGCTAACTCAAGGACAACCCTCTATTGCTTGGTAACCTGTAGTATGGAATAAATCCTTAAAACCTAATTCCTCCTGCTTATTATGATTGGCTACTTTGAATAAGATAGCTACCATAGACAAACTATGCATCTTAAATCTGGACAACACTTATGTACTATACCAGAATGTAAACGAGATTTTTTTTCTTTGCATTGAAATAACAAATTAAAATTGTTCTTATTATAAGTTATAAGATCATGATTGGATCCACATATGTTTGGTAAAAAGAAAAATCTTCTCCTTTGAGAATGATCAAAAAAAAAAAGTGTTCAATTGGAACATGAAAATGTGACTGAATTTGTCCTAGTTACTCTTCGGGACGGAGTGGAGGAAGGGAGGAGCTTCTCGAATGAGAAAAAGCATCCAATAATTTCGAAAGAATTGAACGAGGAGTCGTATGAGGTGAAAATCTCATGTATGGTTCTGTAGAGTGGAAGTAAGGGTGACTTATCTGTCAACTTTTTCACTATCACCCCCAAAAAACTAAACAACTAAGAGATCCATTCGAGGAACACGGGAACTAGTTGAAGTAATGAACCTCCCGCTATTGGTAGGCTCATTACTTCAATTAAGATCATGAAGAGATCATCTTTTTTCCAATGCCCTTTTGTTGAGATCATATAGAAAAGAATTAAGGAGAAGTGCCATTGGAGATTATATCATCTCACTAGCTTCTAGCCTAGAGGAGATATGGAAGGAGAGGAACTTATGAATTTTCAAAGGTACAACACATTCACATCTAGAGGTGTTAAATTTTCTAATCATGAAAATTAGAGAATTGCCCTTTCTTTTTAAAGTACTACGTAACTATAGTGACCATATAGTTAGAGTATAGAATCTAGGCTAAATCAAGTACTCATAAGGAAATAAAGCTATTACCTATTGGAAGTGTACCCGCAATTGTTGTCACAGGCCATGCCTTTTGCTACTTAGCATCTTCATCTCTCTCGACTACTGTAGATTGTTCAAGAGATAGAAGTGGTGAATCTTAAGCAAGTAACTCTAGCTGTTTGTTTCACACATAGATCGTGAAAGGTTAACGCAGCTGTGAATGCTTTACCTCTCAACAAATGCCCCTCACTTTCCCACCTATGACGGCTAGGAGGATTCTTGAGGTCTAAGATTCTTGATTACATTGATTCAGGTTGTGCATCCTTACCAAGATGTCGAAAACCCAGTTGCCCTAATTTGGAAGTTTCTTAAGCCCCCTTTTGCGAGGACTAACTCCCTTTCCCACATTTAGCACCCAACACTTTCACATTATTGTCGTTTCTTGTAGTTTTCTTTAGTTAAGCATATGCGTTTTCTTTTGCTACGCCGTTGTTCGAGTTCTATTGGTCTTATTACATAGAATTTTGTCGTTTTATTGTTTGTATTCTTCACCTGATTGTCCAGCTACAATGTCTTATGTTTTATTTATTATAGGACAGTAATGCTTCTCTCCTAGCAATCTACTCCATTTTAAATCCTGCAATCAAAAATTTTAATTTCTAAAAAAAATTCCTGGATATTAGGGAATAGATAAAGATACTACCCCTTGATTTTACCTAATCTGCGCATGTCCAGAATAGGTAAACATAACATTTTTTCCTCTTCGATAAGTTCTTCCCCTTTACTTTTTTCCCAACAAACTTTCTCACTCACGTAGCAACACACCTCTTTTTTATATGGTCTCAGTCACGCTCTTCGTCTCTAGTTCAGTGGCTGCCTCTCGCTCTTCATGCTCTCGTCTCTTTCCTCCACTCTCTAGTCTAGTCTCAGTCACGCTCTTCGTCTCTAGCTCAATAGGTCTCTCTCGCACTTCACATGCTCATCTCTTTTCTCCAACATTTCTCTGCTAGTTGCGTTGATTCGGTAAAGACAACCTTTCCCCCAACATTTGTCATCGGTAATTAATTTTTTCAGTTTTTATTATAAACCCAACTTGACCAAGTTTGTCTTTTGGAATTTACTTGCTTGTAACTTGATCAATTTCTAGAATTTAGACTCATTTTAGATTGTTTCTTGGAATAAATTTGGAGTTGTCCTTGTTGCAACATATGTTTTCATTATCTTAAGAATTTTGTTATTTTATTAACAATATCTTACATTAAAAAAACTTATACTGGCCCTAGTGGATTTCCTTTTTCTTATGGATGCATATTTACGAACTGCTTTTTGTGTTTACTAAAATTCTACAAGGGTGTATTGATGTTGGAATTAGGCTTAATGTGATATAAAACTTTTTGATGTAGATAGGTTTCATAAATGGTTGCAATTTTTAAATAATTAATTTTAGGAAAGGAAAGAAGCATTTTTTTGTCTCTTTTGTTCATTTGTTTGTAAAGGAAATAGGAAAAAGTAGAAATGGTTTGTGTGATATACGACCTTAAACTATAGAACTTATGCATATACAAAATATAAAGTTAAGTATCTAGAACTTTAACAAAGTTCGGTTTTGTTATTGGAGACTTTAGGACACCTTTAACATGTAATGCCAATTCATCTTCATTACTATGGTGGAAGCAGCATATGTATTGCCTTCCACAAGATTGGCGTGTGTTTCAAGATTGTGGCCTTAATAATCATATGGACATAGGATCCATCCCACTTTCATATCCTAAAAAGCCAAAACTGGTTGGATTTATGCCTTTTCTCTTTCAATATCTATACTTTGAGATGTGTTTTGGATGATGGAGATGGTTGTAGTGTTGGTTTATGCCCTTGCAGCCAATTTTGGTTGTACTTTTAATTGTATAAAATTTGTTTTATTCAATAAAAGGCATTCTTTATCTTTGTGCATTTTAATTATTTAATTATTAATCATAAAGATAAAATCCCTGGAATAATTATTATGCAATTAGAAATTATAATGTGATTATAATTATGAGATTCAAATTGCATTTTGTATTATTCCTAAATGTTCCTAGTCATAGTTTTATCAAGATGGGGTATTGATGAAATGGTTAGACTAGCACATATTTGTTTCTTTTTTATGAAGAAAGTAATCGATCTCATAGATTAAAGTATGGAGATATTTAAACAAATATGTGGGTGCTTATTAGAAAATAAGTTCACTGAACAAACCCCATTATTTCGGGTGCCTCCGGTGGCCGTCCAGGAGCTTCTTCACCAAGATGCGTGCAGGGCTTTGTACCCCCGTCATATGTGATCATATTTTGTAACCTTTCCTTTGTAATAATAATAAAAAAAGAAGAAGAAAACTACACAACAAACAACCCCTAATTAGCGTAGGGCTCTTCTGTATAAGATGCCATGCTGGTCGCGTTGAATTTGCTCCTAGATGGTCACCGGAGGCTTCTGCAAAATATTCAAGCCTAAGTTGAAAGCTACTGCTAGAGAATCCATCCGATCTGCGTACTGGTTCCCTTCACGATTCATATATTGGAGATGTACCTCTCAGTCTCATTGCAAAGGTCCACGTATACCTGCCATAAAAAAAAGATCATCAGTTAAAACCACCGTAGAAGAAGAGAGGATGTTGATTTCCTCGAGGGATCCTCTTTGACAATAACATGTCTACTGTTAATGTTGATGAAACAGCAGACGCATGCAAACATATTTAAGAACAAACCTTCGACAAAAGCATGGTGGAGTTTGTCCGTATCCCACTCAAAGGCATTGTATTTTCACGATAGTTAAGTGAGTCAATAATATTCTGTTTTAACTGCTTATTTAAGCCCACTCTTGAGCATATACTGTATAACTCTTCTCATTAACAAAATATTATGCAAGGTTTGGTTTGGGAAGAGATACAGTTCGCATTCACCTTTACCTTTCTTGAAATGGGGTTTGGACTTGATGGGGGTAAAGAAACCAAAACAAAAAATGCTCCCAAGTCCGACCAAATCTTGCTGGGAAAAAGAAGTAAAAATAGCCATCCTCAATTCCAAAGGTTGGACATAACTTTAAAGTGGCTAGGTGACGAATTATTATGGTGTATAAAATAGTTCCAACATCATATTTATGTTGAGAGTTGTAGTACAAATTTGACTCTAGTTAAATTCCTCTTTAAGGTGAGAGTTGGAGAGTTTATCTTGTTTATTTCTTTGTGAGTGTGTTTGTGTATTGGGGATTGGGTTAAAGAAAAAATTGTGTAATTGTAAGAATTTTTCACATAGTGAATTTTCTTTTCGCCGACTTGGGAGTTTTCACGTAAATTCTTTTGTGTTGTTATTTTCTGATATTTTTGTTTATTAAATATCCTTGAGTGTGAATTCGGGAGATCTAAATTCCCAACACTCTTAAGCATCGGTCCGTAACATATGAAGTCAATTTATGTGTATGCAAACACATCGAATTAATATGATAATTACCATTAGAAAAAATATATATTCGGACATGAGGACAAGGTTCTGTTCTCCCTAAACCCGTTCGTTAAAAACCAAAAAAGAAAGAAAAAAGCATAAAGCAGAAAAAGAGTAGTGTGGATCGCAGATTAGCCACTTTAAAGGAGTTGGATCAAGAAGAGAGTATGAACCATAAAACATGATCGCACGTAAGGGAGAATCAGTACCATCTATTGTTATTCATAATTTTATAGGTTTTCTTTGTTCTTCCTATCATCTAGACGTAGCACTCCTTGAAAAGAAAAGGGTTCCAACTTTGCAACTTTTATTGTGGTTGATTTCAATCCACCGGTACATATAAGCCATAGAACATGCAGTAAATAATGATGACATACGTGTTGATTAACTAATATATGTTGGTCTACCGCCATATACATCCTCTCGTCTCTAGTTTACTACAGTCTATATGTCGGCCATTGCCATATTTAGATGCCCTCATCGGCTATGTGGTCGATCCGTCTGCATTAAGAATGTGAAAGTGGCCCAGAAAGAACTATCATATACAATCTGTAGTTTTTGTTCTTGTATATATGCTACAAGTTGAGCTGAAAATAGTTTCGATAGATATATATATGTCACTTGATCATTGTGCAACATGTTAGATGTGTAGAATTGTGATGGCATTTTTATACATACTAGTATAAAATGATATTAGCTAATTTAATAATATAAAAATTAATTAAATAAAATCATCACGCTGATCATAATGCATTTGATGTAACCTATTTTGATGTAGCCCTTATCGGGTGTCAACATATCCTTCTAGCGGATATGTCGGGTACTAGCATCCCCTGCTCTGTTTTGTAGTCTGCTTAGGCGGCTTTCCTTTAATTAAAAAAAAAACGTAAGATATAAAGGTCATGATTGCCTGCTGTAGAACTGTCAAACTGTGTATTATTCATCAGGTTCATGAACATTGTGTATATACAGTCCCCGATGAGCCTCATCTGTTCATCCTTTAAGCTTTTATTCTCATTCCATTCTTTACTGTTAGTTTCAGATCGTTGATGTCTGAGACTGTGACCCTTCAAATGCTATACAAAGCCCACAAGCCACTGTCTGCTCTGCCTCTTGAAACACTCTCTATCATGAAGTAAGCGTTCTGTACAAGACAGACACTAATCAATTATTCTCCAGACTCACATTTTTTGGTGTGCTAAGAACAGATCAATATAACTCTTCTAGAACAGCATAACAACTTTTAGTTAAGTCTCGAAACTTCAGCAAGGACCAGAAGACTAGCAGCTTATGATAGTTTTTAATAATTCTTCATCACCCCTCAAGTAGTACTTTTAGCTACCATGAATGTGTCACTTTAGTTCCCCATATGAATCACAGATGGGCATCTGCTTAAAGAATCATGCAATTATCTTTAAGTGTAATGATGTTTAGATGAGTTTCTTATTGTTCCTTAATTGTTTATTGGTATGCTAAGAAAAGATTCCTGGTATACTATACAATAATCAACATTTTTAATATTGACTGGAACAACATCATTAGTGCATTAGTGCTTTCTTTTGGTGTTTATATTAGTGTAATGCTTTAACAATCACAAACTGCACCTCTTGTAAGAGCTTGGGCAGTCGGAGTTTTACCTGTAGATGGAGAACTAGTTGAGCCCTCAATGATGAGGTGCGCTGGCTCGCCTATAAGATGGTGCGCCAGTTGGGCCCTTAAAGAGGTGTGCCCGCTTGGCCAACCTACGGGGTTTCCTCGAATCAAAAAAAAAAAATCACAAACTGCAGGCTTTTTTCATGTCTCTTGTAATCTAACTTTATTAAGCTTGGTAGGAGAATATTTCAGTTTTGTGAACATTTGTTGCAATTGCCTTGACATAGTTTGTGGGAAGAATCAAAACAGGGAGAAAAAGGAATAGGGAAGGAAAAAGTCCTCGACTAATTTGTATGTCTTGAACTAATTGATTATATCAACAAAGCTCGTTCAGTTTTTTGTGTCATCTTATGGTATTTATAATTTTAGATTGCAATTTATAATTGTAATTGTGATTATAATATTGTAATTATGGATTAAGCCGTTGCTTATTTTTTGTAATTATATGTGTACCATTTAGGATTGTCATAATGTAATTTCTAGTCTGCAATTGAAAAGGTTGATACTAGTTTAAGTAGGTTTAGAATGCAAATCCTGTATATACGAGACTGATCAATTCTCCGCTACAATTGCAAACATCAACCTTGCACAAGAAAAGGCCAAAAAAACTCCAGCACTTCTCTACCCTGATTAAGCAAGACATTTTAAATTTTTTATTCAATTTTATAGTGTCTTATTCTGTTTCATGAATCTCAGCCATTTATTTATATGAATTTTATGTGAGTTTTACATAAATAAACGTAAAATTCGTATAAATAAATTATTGAAATTTACGAAATAAAATAAGACATCGTAATATTGCTAAGAAAATTCTATCCCATGCTCAATTGATGTTTTGAAGAGACTTGAGAGGCTGGTCCAATAACTCTTTTACTCTCCATAATTGAGTGAAGGGCATTTGAGTATTAAATTCCAAGTGGCAAAAATCAGAGAAACAAATGACCAATGTCTCGTGTTGAAGGCATCTTTTCCTAAGTTTCAAATACAGAGACTTTCTTACTAATTATGTCCCACCCCTCCCCTTCGAAAGCTCTACCGACCTCACCTGCTTTTCCCATCTCCAGCAGCTCCAGCCACTAATCTCTCTTCTCTCTCCCATTCTTTAATTATTCATCGGGATTCTCTCAAGTCAACTTCTCTACACCTTCTGTACTACAAATAGTGCATCTTTCACTTCCTTCAAAGCATAGAGATAAAAACAAGTCCTCTGGTTGATTACTACAGCATTTTCCTTTTTCTAGTTGTTTTTCTTGCATCAGGTTACTGATGGACAATAATGAAGAGGTACCATCAGCTCCTTCAACTCCTGCAACACCAGGGACTCCTGGTGCTCCTCTATTTGGTGGGTTTAAGGGTGAAAGAGGGGGTTGGCATGCCAGAAAATCCCTCCTTAAAAGCTGCAAATGCTTCAGTGCTGAAGAATGGGCTATGGAAGAAGGAAGGCTGCCTTCGGTCTCTTGCTCTTTGCCCCCTCCTAATGTTTCTCTTGCAAGAAAGGTGCGTGAGTTTTTTTCTTATTTCGTTTGTCATTATTGTTAGATTCAACTTACAAATTACAATATGAAAGCTTCTTTAGTCTTTTCAGACGCAAAAATCAAGGTGGTCATATTATTAACTGACTCATGTGACTGACTGACTGTTTTTTTATGGTGTAAATGCCAAATGCAGGTGGGGGCCGAATTCATAGGCACCCTCGTTCTAATATTTGCTGGGACAGCGACAGCAATAGTGAACCAAAAAACACAAGGCTCAGAAACACTCCTAGGACTTGCTGGCTCCACAGGACTCGCTGCTATGATCGTCATCTTGTCCACAGGCCACATCTCCGGAGCTCATCTCAATCCATCTGTCACTCTTGCTTTTGCTGCGTTGAAACACTTTCCTTGGAGACACGTAAGTAACTAAGAACACACGTTCATGTTAATTCACATCCTTTCTTATATATATGTTCTTGCATGATACAGTTGAAGTTAATTTTATGCATAGGTACCGGTGTACATTGGAGCACAGGTGCTGGCATCTTTATGTGCAGCGTTTGCTTTGAAGGGTATATTTCATCCAATAATGGGGGGAGGGGTGACTGTGCCTTCAGGAGGATATGTTCAAGCCTTTGCTTTGGAGTTTATTATTAGCTTTAATCTCATGTTTGTTGTCACTGCAGTTGCCACCGACACTAGAGCCGTAAGTACTTTTTATTTCATCTTTTCAAGACCAATCCTTCTCATAAAATCTATGCCATCTGTTACGTGACAACTTGCAGAAAAAATATACGAATTACCACTAGCTTGTAGTTAAAATGTCTTCTTAAAATTTGTCTAGGGTTCAAGTTCATCTTCTCTTCATCCTACAAGAGTTTTTTATCGACAAACCTGTTAGACAAGAGTCCATGGAGATGTTGGCACACGTAAGCAATTTTGTATGTGATCCATAGAGACAAGGGTCCGTTTTCCATGGATCAAGATCAAGTTGTGACTATTGCAAGTTACCCTTTTTGACGAATAAAAAACAAGAGGACTAGCCAACATCTCATGCTCTCTCTCTCATGCTCAACATGGGTATTTTAGTTTCCTTCTCATCTGCACCATAGACAGTGGCTTGTCCACCAGTGTTATAATGTTAAGGTAAGGATACAGTTGCATGTGGTAGTTTGTCCTCTTTCTCGGTTCCAAGTAAGAGAAGCAAACACATGAGTCTAAGTTGTATTCCTTTTCATGTGCTTGGTGCTTGTCATATGTACACAACACGAGAAAGAGTAAAAAGCTTGTTGCTTGTTTCTCACCAAACTTCAAAACCAACCCTTTATCTCTTCGAGCACCTATCCTTCTCCTTTCCAGGAAAGCACTCATAAAGCTCAAATCTTTTTCCATTTGAGATGCACATGTCTATCTACCATGCACGTTGGTCGATCCGAACTTCGATTCTCCGTCAACCACTGATCATTAACTTTCGAAGTTCCCTGCCTGAAGGTTTTAGTGCAATAAGGTTAAAGGCTTGGACCAATACTATAAAGTTTCTTTTTTTGGCCGTTCATATTATTAACACCTGAGTAGTTTGAAATTGGTCGCATCATTTAACAGTTCTGGATGAAGAGATGCCTTGATCTTCAGGGTTTAGTTCTGTGTAATGGAAAGAAATTTCTTTCTTCTCCTCACCTCCAGTTCTAGAATAAGAGTAGAGGTGGAGAACAGAGTTTAGGAAAAATTAGTAAAATAGTAACTCATATATGACACTTTTCGGTATTTTAACGTTCAATAATGAAGGTATGTACTGCAACATCACACTCGGCAATTTTTGATCACTTAGTTCATTGGCATGTGAAGGTGGGGGAGCTGGCCGGAATTGCTGTGGGCGCCACAGTCATGCTCAACATACTCATTGCCGGGTGCGTTGCTCTCACCATCACTGGTGGTCATATTGTCAGTCTTTTAAGTTTTCCCTGATACAAGCTTGAAATCCTTCATTTCCTTGGCTTAAGCAAACAAAAGTGAGAGAAAACCAACCATATGTCTACATGTTCGGACCAATTGTTATCAGATCCCTATAAAACTCGATCGATATGAGAGAAAAGCATAAGAATATAATTAGTATCTTGCAATTTGTGTTACAGAGAAACAACAGGTGGATCCATGAACCCGGTGAGAACATTGGGACCAGCCATAGCTGCAAATAACTATAAAGCAATATGGATTTACCTCACTGCCCCAATCCTCGGGGCATTGTGTGGAGCAGGGACTTACACTGCTGTCAAGCTGCCGGAGGAAGAGAACAGTGAAAAGCCTACAACGACAAGGAGCTTCAGAAGGTGACAGAGCAGGACCAGACCACCCACAGCTCTTCATAGAGGATCTCAGTACTCCGTTATATTAAAGTGCAGATCAAAGAACAACATGGAAGTACAGCAAATTGAGTCCTTTGGTATATATAGACAATAGAAGTTGATGTGTCGTCTTTATGAATAATTGATGAATGGAGCATTGGGCTGTCTGCCCGTATATAGTGAAATTACGCAACAAATTGGCTCTCTGAAAGGTAATTTCATGCTTCTAAAGATCATCATTTGGCCTCTTTCTTTCTCTTTCATCCACGCCCACAATTGCATTCTGATGGTAACCCGGTTGCAGTATGTTCTTCTTGGTTGTTCCTTCTTGCATAATATTAAAGCTTGAAATCCATGAAGAACTCAAAAAATGTGCTCTGATCCCATGCCACTGAAATAATTGAAATCAGATGAAGCTTCTACGATTTTCCTTAGAGCTAAACCGACGGCCGTAGTATATATATTAGAGTTTTATCAACAAAAAAATGAATCTCATATCTCAATTCTCAAGCCCTTTTCCATTCTTCAAGTACCTTAATGTAGTGGATTAACAAGAACCATTGTTGTAAATTATGATACTACAACAGCCAAGAGAACAATAAAACATTATCAGGAGTCTCATTAAACAATCAGCTATCCTAACAATTCTAACAAAGGTTAAGAGTAGAGGTCAATTTCCCTTAACTAATGCATATAGTAAGGCTAAACAACACTTCGTTTCTACTAAGACAGACAAGATGCCAACTAAATTGTAATAAAACAACACAAACAGAAATCTTATCAGCTTGCAGTTTTGGAAAGCTTCTTTGAAGAAGCCAAATTCGTCACTTCTGCTCGTCTTTCTTTCTTTCTTTTTTTCCTTTTCCTGTATTGCTGTATTCATGGATAACAAGAGACTTTGAGATGTCCTAATACCTGACTTCTTCAAAACTTCAATGCTTCTTCAAATGCTTGCTATTCTCTCCTATCTATAAGAAACACAAACGAGTTAAGTAATTGAACCTCCATAATCAACAGGGTAGATTACAAACCATTATCATTTCAAAGATCTATATTAATCGTCAGTAACTGAACATCTGTATAATTGGCCATTTCAAGGAATCTGGGTTCTACATAGAACGTATAAAGATAATCTACACAGTGATGAATAAGATCAAAACATGGTAAGAAAAAAACATAGCAAAAGCAGTTGGAATTCTAATGTTAAATCATTTGTTTGTCATCTAACATCAGAAAACTACCCTAGGCTACTCAATTAGACAGCTTCACGCTCAAAGAATGGAGAATCCTTAAACCCAAAACTTCAACTTTACAAGTTCAAACAATCCACTTCAAAAGACCGATACCCATCCACAAAATACCGAAGACCCAGAATGGAACCACCAGAATAAACCTCTCAAACGGGCAAAACCCGCCTGGTCTGACCCGAATTGGAGTCCCTATCAACCCATCTCTTCCAAACCGACAGAACAAACGCAGCGATCAAGACACCTAGAAGATCCGCAGCGGCGTCTTTGGAAGACGCGCCGGCTGACGGGAAGATGCCTAAGTGATCGGCGGCCTCTTTTGCGGCTCCAGCGGCGAGAGAGATGACAGATCCGACCCAAATCGAGTGACGGCGGATAAACGGGTAGCGAGTGAAGGAGGCGAGTGTAGAAGAGATGAGTGTTATAGAGAGACAAAACATAACGTGGTAGAGCTTGTCTCTGGCCAACCATGGGTCTTCATCGTCGTTAGTCATCGTTGTAAGTTTGTCCTCTTCAAGGTCCCAGGAGTTGGGAAGCTCCCAACTCCAACTAGGACCAGGACAATGCACGGTTGTGTTTAAGGTATAATTGAGCCCATTACAATTCAGTTATTCGCTTTTGGAATTTGTAGCAAATTAGGCCCAAAGATTTGGTTTGGAGCAGTTTAGACCTTTGCCTGAATTAGGTCTGCTATTTAGGGTCTAACTTCGTTAGCAACAGTTATACCGACCAGAACATCCTTAACAACAAGTCAAGAGTCCAAAACTATAATGTTCTGAATATCGATGGGATACCAATTTGAGAGGAACTTCGTTTTGTGAAATAATTCATATGAAAGTAGCAAAAATTTTATCTAGAAGTCAAATCCTTCGTATTATAAAAGACAAAACTTGGCATCTGATGAAGCCTAATGGGTAAGGGTGACATTTAAGCTCGAATGTAGCTGATCTTGTTCCAAAAGGTTGATCCCCAACCTCAAAGGCCCCCAGTCGCAGGCCCGACTATTATTGGGAGAGTGAATCACGGTTTGATCTTGGGCAACCCCTTAACAGAGTGGTCCACTACCTCCCGATGTAGCTGATTTGATCTAAGGTTAACGAGTCAAGTCTAGAGTGATTGGTCTCGGACTGTAATGATGAAAAATTATCGAGATTTGGGATCAAAATCGGGCCACTAATCTCAAGCTTAACTCGAGGCCCGATATGTTTTAGAATATATTTTGTGTCTGACAAAGTAAAATCACGTTGTTTGAGTCTATATTATTATGTGTCGTTTTCCCTGACCTTTCCTCTCTCTATTGCGTAGTTTTCTTTTTATACCTTTTAGACTTCAATCTCTCTCCCTCAAACTAGTTTGAGATCGTTGCCCACTACACCTTCCTCTGCATCCTTCGCCTTCGTATTCTAATCTTTACACTCCCTCCCACCACCCCTTCATCACAGTGCCCTGCTACCTCGCTTCCTTACTGCCCTGTTGTCGTCTTTTTTTTGCTTCTTCACCACTTACCCACCAAGGTAAAGTTCTTTCGTCGTATTCTAGTTTTGAATTTTTTGTTTGAAGATTGAATTTGTGAAATACTGAATTTTTTTAGATTGTTGTCATTTGGAGAGTAGGCTTACACAGTCACATATATAGGCATGTATGTGGCCGTGTAAGTGAGATGAACTTTCAAGAATTTACATGGTCTTATACACACCTAAGTATGATTTAGTAACATACATGGTCATATATATGTCTGTGTAAGTGACATATATGGTTACATACACGTTCGTATAAGTGACATACATGGTTAATACACGTTTGTATAAGTGATCGTGTAAGTCTGCACAAAAACATCACAGTGACTTACATGGTCATATGCATGCCTGTTTATGTGACCGTGCAACATGTTATGTGTTATGTGACATGATCTTAATGACTTCGTATATGTGACCATGTAAGTCACTCATAAACTTTAAATCCATTATTATGATTTATGATATCCTATTCTCTCCCATGTTTATGAATTTTCAATTATGATTATAAATAACATATATATTTATATGTTGATTGCTTCAAATGGTGAGCATATTCTTTCAGTGGAGAGTTGTAATTCGATACTAGAGATAGAAGTGATAATTTCTAACCTCGTACTAAGTGAGAATATAAGTTCAAGTCAATTAAAAAGTGAAGTTTGGAATCACTTCAATAATAAGACTAAATCAATTGACGAAGTAGAAAAGGTCAAATGCAAGTATTGAGAAATTGGAATTTGGTACTACATTTTATGAACTGTTGATGCTACTACTTGTGAATGAATTGATGGGTTAAACCCAACACAAGAAATTAGTATGTGGATGAATTTTTTTTCTTTTTTCTTTATGTAACATCTTATTTTTCTGCCACTCTCACTTTTGTAAGTAGGGGACTTGTGGCTATGCTCTGAATTGGCTCTTAAAAGTTTGTGGGCTTCTATGTTGAAGGTGTTGCTTCATCTGAAATTATTATAGAACGGGTTTGTCTTCACTGAATGACATTTATGTTAAAGTTGGGGACCTTTAGAATTTGTGTGAAACCATATTAGTTCACATTTTTGAATATGAGAATATTGAAGGATAGTGATAGAACCCTCATAGCTGGCTTGCTTAGATGCTTATTCAATCCAATAGTTTCAACACTATGAGTTTCTCTATTTTCTAGGTCAAATTTAGTCATCTCCTTCCTATCATAAATACAAGTTTGTTGTTCAAAAGGAATTGAGAAATAATTCCCCAAATCCATCTTCTGCAAGCCTAAGCCATCATTTGCAGGTATAGGAACGTCTAATCTTGAAGAATGCAACCTTATTACTGTCCTAAAAATACAAACGTCTCCATGGATACCGAGAGGCACCATATATTGCAGCTTCCTATACGCTGATCCCAAATCACCTAATCTTGTAAAAGACCAAATAAGTAATTCCAAAGAAATCATGCTTGGACTATAGAGTTTTCTATAGTCCTTCCATATCTCATTCACGGCAGGCAGGTTCTGCTGTTGAACTGCAAACTGAAAGGAAGATACTACCTTATAAGTTTACTTAGAAACCATTAAGCTCATCATTTACATCATTATGAAAAAGGGTATTTTTGACTTTCAGTATTCTTTTAACTGCCGCTTTTAAATACGCTATTCTCCAAGAGCGCGTTCTTTCGGCGGCTCCACCTCTTCTCGGCTGGGCTCGAGTAGCTGCCCCCCCGTAATCTGGATGATGTATCTCCAAGGAGTGGTGATTTTGAAAAGGTATGTTTCCCTCATTTCTCGTGTTTTCTAGTCAAAGCTCGCAAGGAGAATGAGGACATGTCGTGCGTGAGCTCTCTGATGTTTGCTTTGACTTCTTGTGTTTTACAGGACCAAACTTTCTTTGCATTCTTTGGCAGATTCAATATGGAAATTGGTATTTGATGAACAAATTTTTAACTTAATTTTATATTCTGATTGTAACTATATTTGGCGATGATAACTCCGTGCTGTGCAATATGAGAAACTTGAGATTAGGGAAAATCAGGTTAATTTACTACTTAAAAATGATAATTTAGGGATTTGGAAACGTCGCTGGCGGAATGGGAACGTCTAGGTCAATCGCAACAACTCGTAAGTTTCTTGCTTTTTTCTGTGATTTTATTACTTTCTTCATTTTGATTCATTGTGGCCAATCATATGCGAAAATATTTATTTGTAATCTTTCATACATTGCTCTTTGAATGTATCGCTTACTATTGAAAGGAATTTTTTATTCATTTGTGCCAGTGCTTGATTGGCATTTTGAGGATGAGTTACACTTCCGTGGATAGGCTTGTATGTTGCATTTCAATTGGTACTTTAGGGGATTTTCATTTCAATACATTCAACTTGATTTTTTTTTTTTTTTTGGAGCTGCTTTGAGTTCCTTCTTGACTATATAAACAACCATTTCCTCTTTGACTTATTTAGAGAAGAAATATAAAGATATGGGCTTTTTGCAATTTTCTTTCAATACTTTCATACAGAATTGCTAACACTTCTTTTTCTTTCTAATGCACCTATCTTGTGTTATCGACTTAGTTATAGATGCATGAAATGAAAGGGGTTAGCAATGTAATATCTTAATTGCAGGTCACAATCTATTGGGGAGTGGAGTACAATCGGGTATCAAATCCATTCAGCAACAAATAATTAATGCACTTCGCCTGGGGGAGAGAGACAAAGCATCTAACATGCTTTTAGATCTTGGTCATCAGAGCTGCTCTATAAAATCTGATGACTTCATGGAAATTCTTAATTACTGTGCATCATTACCTGATCCACTGGTAAACTTGTCGATCTGAACCCTTACTTTGCTTTGTGACTATGGAAGATGTTTTTAACTATTTTCTTTTGAGGCTGCAGTTTGCCATTGACACTTGGAATGCTATGGGGGAAAAAAAGACTGACCTAAATGAGAGATGCTTCCTTCTTGTGATGCGAGCTCTTTGTAATGGGGGTTACTTGGAAGAGGTACTTTATCCTCTTTTTTGGATAATTAATTCTGAACTATATTGGCCTTGTGTCATTTTTTTTGTGCTTATAACACTTGATTAGTTTATAATTCTCTCTCTTATTTTTTCACCATGTTGTTGTCGTCATTAATGTGGATCTCTCACTATATTCTGCACTCCCTTCATAAATGCCTTTGCAAAAGCTGAATCAACTTCTATGCTGGAAATATTTTTGCCGAACTTTTTGCCATTCACTTGGAGATGTGACAAACAGTTATGTTTCAAACTTTTCTTTTCTTTTTCTCTCAACTTTTTCTCCTTTTCCTTGGAATGCAATAGGATTGGGTAAGGCATGTGTTTGTGTAGGCATTAACTGTGGTTGACCTTTCTGGGACTTGTTCAGGCTACTAACATGATCAACTTGTCTAAAGAGGGTTTTGGCTTGCATGATAGTCTGTCCATGTATAACTCCTTATTGAGAGCTTGCTTAAAAGTGCAAAGCACAGATCTCGTGAATCAGTGTTTGGATTTGATGGAGCGAAGAATGATTGGCAAGAACGAAGTTACCTACCTAGAGCTTCTAAAGGTGTGTATATGTTGATCAGTTTTTGAAAAATTTTCCCTACAAGGACCTGAGTACAAAGGTCAAGTTTTGGTTTTATTGGCTTCTTTCCCTTGCTAGATAAAAATAATCTTTGGTTCAGAAGCTAGCTTGTTCATCTCTGTAGGTTTCTTCTTTTTCATTATGACATATATGATGAGCTTAATGGTTTCTAAGTAAACTTATAAGGTAGTTTCTTCCTTTCAGTTTGCAGTTCAGCAGCAGAACCTGCCTGCCGTGAATGAGATATGGAAGGACTATAGAAAACTCTATAGCCCAAGCATGATTTCTTTGCAATCACTTATTTGGTCTTTTGCAAGATTAGGTGATTTGGGATCAGCATATGAGAAGCTGCAGTATATGGTGGCTCTTGGTATCCAGGGAGATGTTTGTATTTTTAGGACTGTAAAAGTAGGGTTGCATTCTTCAAGATTAGACATTCCTATACCTGCAAATGATGGCTTAGGCTTGCAGAAGATGGATTTGGGGAATTATTTCTCAATTCCTTTTGAACAACAAACTTGTATTTATGATAGGAAGGAGATGACTAACTTTGACCTAGAAAATAGAGAAAGTGTTGAATCTATTGGATTGACTAAGCATCTAAGCAAGCCAGCTATGAGGGTTTTATCACTATCCTTCAATATTCTCATACATGCATGTGGACGAGTTCAAAATTGTGAACTAGCTGAGAAGTTAATGATGCAGGTTAGACATTATCTTTTGTCCTTTATGGTTGTCAAAGTCTATTATCTTATGCATGTTATCTTATGACACAAGAATATACCTCCTTAAAATTGCCATGAACGGTAACTGTATTTTTTCTTTGCAATCCCTTTTAGGAAACATATAATTTTTTACTTTATTATAGGAGTTCTATTTTCTTTACTTTTTGATGGTGTAAGCTTCCACTTTCTTTTTAGGTGCAAAAACTTGGATTGCAGCCTTCAAGCCATGCATATGATGGCTTGATTAGAGCAGTTGCTGCTAAAAGAGGTCATAGAGAAGGTATGAAAGTGGTAAGTTTTTTTTTTTTTTTTTCTTTTATTAAGGGTGTGGGGATGCTTTCTATCATTTTAGTTGAACTTGCAAGGGCCTCCCCCCCTCCCCTACTCTGCAACATATAGACATGCACAAACATAAAGAGGAGAAAAGGAAAGAAATCTTTTGGAACATTTGTTTCTTTGTAAACTAACTACTTGGCTTTTTCCGTATTTCTGCAGCTGAGGATAATGCAACAGCACAATTTGAAGCCACTTGATTCAACTCTTGCAGCCCTTGCTGTGGGATGCTGCAAGGCCACAGAACTAGACCTAGCAGAGGCTTTGTTGGATCAGATTTCAAACTGTCCATTTGCATATCCTTATAATGCATTTCTTGATGCATGTGAGAAGATGGTCAGCAAACATCATTCAAGTTATTATCTGAAGATAGGTTCTTATTAATTGAGTTTTTTTTTTTTTGCCCTCGAGTCAGAAGTTCTGTAAGGGAGACTGACGGATGGATTTTTCTCAAATGCTACTGAGGAAGAGTCTCAATATTCCACTCTAGTAATGAAAGATGTGCCAAACCAAATAATCTTGATGGTTGATCTAGGTTTCCTCGGTTTGCTTTTGTGTTTTTGATATGGATGAGTGTTTTATTAGGAGTATTTGATTTTTAGTAGAAGTCTATTATTTTCCTATTATTTCTGCACTAGTTTTTGTTATATTATGTTAATAAAAAGCAACTTGACTATGAGTCTTTCTAAGAGTCCTAAAACAGCTTGAATAGGAATCGTTCTAGGAGTCCTAGTTTAGGTTTAACTTTTGTATTTCTTTGCCTATATAAGGCTATTACGTTATGCAATAAAGTAAGGAGGAAGTTATCATAAAAATTAGCTAATTAGGAGCAGAGTAATTTAACCCAATCTCGGCAGACCTTGTCTTTGACAAGTGCTGCCAGTTTTTTTCATCACCAAAAATAGGTTCTGCAAGGAAGGGAATCAACGTAAATAAAGGGAAAGAGATTAACTTTCTTAAGAATCGTCCTTGGACTCGATCCCAAGCACGGGCACATAACAGTTTTTTAAAGTGATAATGTTTCCTTAGTTTGTGTTATCTCAAGTAATAAGGGGAACAAGTAGTCGGCATTCTGCTCTAGTCATTAAAACTGTGCATAATCAAATAATTCTTGATGGTTGATCTGGGGTAATCTTTTGTATTTTCTTAACCTTTCGTCTGTTTCATTGATATATAGAGAGTTTGTATTTCACTTGTTTCATGACAATATATTTAATTCAAGAGCCTGAATTTTCTTTAGAAGAGTTATCTCGTGGTATCATCATCTTTTACTCTTGGGTGTTCTACTCAAGGATTCACAATATCAGTTGATAATTCTTTGCTGTAATCATACAGGACCAACGTGAGCGTGCAGTTCGGATGTTGGCAAAAATGAAACAATTAAAAGTCCGTCCAGACGTCAGGACGTATGAGCTAATGTTTTTACTATTTGGTGCTTTTGACTCTCCATATCAAAAGGCCGATTTGTTGACTCATGAAGACATTGCAAAAAGAATAAAAGCTATAGAAATGGATATGGCAAGTAATGGTATTCAGCACAGTCATTGCTCCATGAAGTACTTGGTACTTTCCTGCCTTGTTCACTTTATTCATGTGGTAATTTACCAGTGTAGTTTTCTGCTTGAAGTATGGACTGGAATACAGAGTCATGGAAGTTGTTGTAGTCTTCTGTAAGGAAGATATAGAACACTCAGCATTCACTATCATGCCAATATGATATAGATTTCTCTTGATCTCGATCTCTGATGAATGCATTCTCATTTCCAGCTTTTTTGAGAAAGAAGAAAAGCTATGTAGTCCTCTCTAGTAATACTTATAGGCATTGATAAACACTTAATATTTGCTAGAAGACAAATTTACATTAGTTTTTGCCACAGTGCATGGAGTGTGCACTCAGTAGTGCATGAGAATATTGATACTTGAAAATGCCTCACTGATGTACACTTTTTTGACTGCCTGCTATAATGTAGACATCCGCATATTGCTGGTGAAGTTAATATAAACTTGTTGAAGCACTATGAGTTAGCTCTAAATGCTGTTGAACTCCTGTTTCATTTTGCTTGCATCAGTCATTTCATTTACTGCTCAGCTATGTTTATCACTCGTGGGGAAATCTTGCATATTCCTTCATTCCTTGCATTTTAAAGAGCCTTAGCTTCTGTATTATTCCTAATTTATTCTCATCAGATGAAAGCTCTTGGAGCAGAAGGGATGATAAAAGAGCTTTTGCAATATTTAGGAAAGGCAGAAGACCTTTTTTGTCGCAGTAAACTCTATTTACTAAGCAAGGATGCTTTCTTGGGAACACCTATTTATAATAAAGTGCTGCATTCTCTTGTTGAAGCTAAAGAAGTAAGTACTTGTGTTGCTACTTGATGACCTTTTTGTTTTTTGTTTTTGGTAAAGTAACATCTTTTTAGAATAAGCTTTTTATTTTGCATGCAGAACCACTTGGCATTTGAAACATTCAAAAGTATGAAGTCAAAACATTTCTGTCCAGATGGGAACACATATAATATAATGATTCAGTGTTGTGTGGATCTTCAACACAAATTTGCTTTCTCACTGCTTTCACAGATGTTGCGTGATGGATTTTTTCCAACTAATGTTACCTATACTTCTCTTGTCAAGGTAATCTATGTGGACCTCACGAACTTTCTACCAACTGTGACAAGTTCAGTAACTATGTCTTCTATATCCCTTTGCTTTGTGCAGCGCACAGCTGTCTACATAAGCATTCTTCATATCCTCTTTTGACATCTCTCTCATATTTAGCTGTCTATCGGTGTTCATTTTGTTTTTACATTACACTTCTGACTTAATATCTGCAAAAATAATTGTTACATGGAAAAATGTATTGTCAAGAACTATTCTTGTGCCATTATTACGTGATTGTATCTTATCTATGTCATACACTGGTTCTCTTCCCCGCTGTCTTTAGTAAGATTGGACCTGTATGTTATAGGTGCTGTCTGTCCATCAAAATGGTCCATGTTGCTTATGTTATATTATCCGAGACTCTCAAATGTGGAAATTTTGGAAGTTTATTTCTGTTGTATTGATGGATGCAATTCTTTATTCTTTTATTTAATTGGTGAAGCTTTTCTTCTATATTCTTCTGTACTTCTTCTGTAAATTAGTTATTTTTTGGTTGATTTTCTGTCAGATTCCTTTAAAAGATGGAAACTTTGAAGAAACATGGAATATTTTAAATCGAGCTCGCAGAGAAGGGATTGTGTTTGACATACCGTTGTATAATAACATTCTTCATGAAGCACGCCATAAGGTAATCGATATTATTTACCACTTGCTCCATTTTCCTCTTTCTGAGTTTGTGAGTACATATTCTGTACTAGTTAACATTTGCATATGCTTAGTCCTTTTACATTTGTTATATTTTTGGGCCATTAGGTCAGATTTGTTACTGAAATTGACTGTCTTTTAATCAAATTTTAGGGACGGATCGACATTATTGAACTTCTTGTTGAGCAGATGTATCATGAAAAAGTGTTACCTGATACAACTACATGTCGCTGTATATTCTATGCATATATAAAACAAGAACTTTTCAGCACTGCTGTGGAAGCTTTGCAAGTTATGGCCATGAGGATGATCTGCCAAGGAGATGAAACGTGTGAAGGAATGAAGGACAAGTTTGAGGAGGATTACATCCTTTCTGAAGACTCAGAAGCTGAGCTGCGAATAGTTAAGTTGTTTAAAGGCCATGAAGATATTGTTTTTACCCTCTTGAGTTTAAGATGGTGTGCAATGCTTGGTTTCCCAGTTTCTTGGTCGCCAAATCAAAGTTTATGGGCAAGAAGACTATCAGCTAATTATGAAGCCAGACAGAGTCACACGATGGGTATCACCAGTGGAGTTTAAATGCCTGGCTTTGTGAGTTCTTTATTTGCTTGATAATGCTTGGGAATTTAGCCTGATCCGAGATATGGATGCTTCAAGGCAGAGGCATATGAGTTCTGTAAGGGTTTACTACAAGCTTCATTTCCTGAAGAAACAGCTCAAGAGCTAAAGAGACGATTAGTTTGTTTGTCCCTAACAGAGTTGAGTTGGACATATATTTGTGATTTTCAGAGTTGGTTGGCGGGAGATATACGTTGAGGTGCATATGCAACTGTGATGTGGCACTTGGTACGCCTAAAAGGGTGGAGCTGCATCCATACCTGTGTTGCTTCACTTGCTAAGGCCGAAAACCAAGATGTTGCTTATGAGAGGAAAGTTCTGCACTTGCACTCACCATATAAAAGAAAAAAGGTGAAATTAATAGTGTAGATTAGAGCAATCAAATAAAGAACATGTTTTTCCCGCGGAATGTTGAGGCTTGTGCTGAGAGCCTGAGATAGAAGTGTTTTGTAAAGCAGACCGCGGACCTGGATGTAAACAACTGTTCTATGGGGATTGCTGAGAAGAGGAATTCTTGACAGCTTCATGCTGAAGCTGATAGTTGTAGATTCTGATCCCTATTTTGTGACATTGTAACTTGCACCCGATGACCCGAATAAGTTTTGAAGTTAATTTCTGGCACATGCTAAGTTGTTTACACGTCGAGTACTATTTCCTTGATCTTCTTGTAGTTTATATCTTACTTATCCAATCTTGTAGGTGGTATTCTTTTAAACGTAAAAGTGCCACATTTACTATCAAATGATAATGATAAAATCACGTTTAGGCAAAGTTGTGCTACTTGTAACAATCTTCATGCTTCCATGCTCAATTTGAACTATGTTTCCTGATTTTTTTTTCCTTCAAAAGCTAAAACAGAACACATGGAATGAATAAAAAGAGGACGGTCAGGCCACTTTTAGAGTAATTTCCTCTGAAGTTGCAGCACATAAGCATAAAAGAATTTAATGTTTTGACGCTCTCTCAAACCTATTTTCCATATTATAGGCACATTAAACAAAATGTAGGGATGAAATTATATTTTATTGGAAAAAGATGGCAACTAATAGTGAGTGGTCATTGAACAAATCGAAGTGTGGACTTGGTTAACTTTTGCAGTCATGATTCCACCACAAATACATTAGATCAGAAATTCAGAAGTAGAGAGAAATGTGAACCTGAGTTAGTAAAATACATCATCTCAGTTTGATGGATGAATAAGGGATTGGATAACCTGTTCCTATTATTTTGTTCCAACTTTATTCTGTAAAAATCTATACATTTAATAAATAGAGCCTATAAAATAGATGACAACCAGAAGATCTCAGCTTGTACAGATAGGGATGGGAGGGTTTCAACTCAGGAAGATTACTGCTTAGACAAACACACTCTTGCACAATGATAGACAGACAAAGGAATCTAACAAAGAGATATTGGGTCCATCTTTTGATTAGACAAAGCAAGCCAAACCCAACAAAGGAATCACATCGGTTTCTCTATTGCAATAGACAGGCACATGAATCCAAAAGCCAAACTTCACTCATTACCTATCTTTTTCTCCTCCATGGCTCCATCTATCAATTCCCACACCCTTTTCCCTGCTTCATTCAGTCATTCAGATGGAGAAGAAAAGATGGGCAATGAGTCAAGTTTGGCAATGAGTTGAAATATATATATATATATATATATACACACACACATATTTATACATATATATATCTATATATATATATACACACTTATTTATACGTATACATATCCTCAAATTTATAAAGTATTAATTTATGTAATG
>JANKYF010000005.1:9097122-9124828 GCA_029829435.1 Erythroxylum hondense | reverse complement strand
TTCACGGGATGTTATGAATAGTTAAAATTGATTTCTTAAGGCATTAAGAGTGACTGATAAGAAATGAGACGACTGTTAATGTTTGGGAATTCTATGAACGGTATCGATGCAAGTAGTAAGAATCTTCTTTCAAAGAAGAATTTCCCTGAATTGGGTTAAGTCGATCAGATGATTCAATTTAAATGATCAATGAAAGGAAAAATTAGAGATAAGTCTGAAATGAATTAAAAGTCGTTATTGGGAGTCCTAACCCTAGCGGAGACTCTAGTGTAAGAGATAAATGTTATTGAAAAGGTATGTGTTATGTTGATGTAAAGAATCCGATTGTGTACTAGGATTTGTGAGCCTTAAGGAGACAGTAATTGTGAACTTGAGGAAAATATCGGTTCACGGATATGTTGTGTAAATATGTTTGGGAAGTATAAAATCGATATAACATAGGTGTTACCAACCCAGGGTGTAATGTAGAGCCCAGCCTCTACCGCCATCACTCCAGGTATTGTCCTCTTCTTTTATCATTTTTCAGCCTCATATTTTTCATTTTTACCTCTTCATGCAACTTCAATTATTGTCCCAATCAACCACAACATGCAAACCAACTATAATCTAGTGTAGGATGATCAAAATCACAAAAAATGACATAATATGCGACTAGAATTTACCTAAGTGTAAGGCACTTTGAGGTTGTCAATGTCCACAACTCCTTCAAATTTTTCTTCAAAACAAACAACAGGAGGAAACTTATAAGGAAAAAGTTATATGTAGATGATAGAGTGTATTTTCAGACACACTTACTAGTTGGGAAATAAAGAGAAAATGAAGAAGACGGTGGTTTCATTTGAGCTAATCCAATTTTCAAATTCTAGTTACTTATACAAGTTTAAAGGTTTTTATAAACTGGGCTGCTTTTATTATATAAATGGGCTTTATAATACCTAATTGGGTGGAACAATTTGCAACATTTAATGCAAGCAGCTATGAAGGAAATCCTTTCCTTTGTGGGATGCCATTGCCAAAGAGATGCAACACAGTAGCACCACCACTGTCATTGCCAAAAAAATCCGTCCAATGGCTTTCTAGACATGAATGTGTTTAAAGTCACCCTTCTTGTTCTTACTTCATGATCTTGCTAGCAATAGCTGGTGTGTTATGTTAGAAAAATTGGGTAATTTTTTACTCAAATTATGACTAGTGAATTTTACTAATTCGATAATTCTAAAAAAAGTCCGTCAAACAGACTCCTAAGATAGAATTATCATTTCAAATAAATTCTCAGTAAAGCTTGGAGGGGTCACATGTGGTCCCACCTAAAACCCAAACTACTAGACAGAATTTACTTGCACAGTATATTATCACAACCTAGACCCGTGTACAAATCAACAACGTACAAGAGAATAGAATTATACACTCAAACTAATCGTACAAATAACCTGACAAATAAATATTGAATACTATAAGTGTGGAATAAACAAAAGCGATAAAGAAAGACTACACCCAAAAATCGATAACGGAGTTTGGCCAATTGTGCCTAAACTCCGAGCACCACTTAAGGCAGCCTGCTCTTATTAAGAAGAGAATACTAAATTTAATATGTGTACAAATTTTGAGTATGTATCAAATTTTGTGGATGATTTAGAATAGAAGGGGAGGAGTTATTTTATAACTTGAAAAACTCCTCTCATTCTCATCTCTTCCCAATATGAAATACAAATTGGGTCATCAAAGCCACCAAAACCAACAAATCTCCACCTTGGCATAATTTCGGATCCCACCAAATGTAAGCATTATTTATCCTCCAAATCAAACAAAATAGTCTTTGTAGTGCTTCCAATTTGCACCCTCAAGCGCCAACTTAAAAGTGCAAGATGTTGACTAAGTCTAAACAATGTTTAAACTTAACTTTTGTCACCACCTTAGTCATCATATCTACAGGATTTTCTGTAGCTTGTATCTTCTGGAGAAGTATCTCCTCTTCTTCGAAAATATCCCACACAAAATGATAGCGAACGTCAATGTGCTTCGTCCTTGCATGAAAAAACTGGTTCTTTGCTAAATGAATAACACTTTAACAGTCACAATACACCACAAGGTGTTTTTGACCAACTCCCAAGTCTTTTAGCAATCTATGAAGCCAAATCGCCTCCTTCACAGCCTTTGTAATTGTCATATACTCTGCCTCTGTTGTAGACTAAGTCACTGTTGACTGCAAAGTGGACTTCCAACTAAATGGTGCCTTAGCATAAGTGAATAAGTAGCCAGTTCTAGATCGTCAGTTATCCAAATCACCTGCATAGTCAAAATCACAATATCCAATTATGTATTGATCAAGTGATTTATCACGCTCAAATAATAAGCCAACATTTACAGTATCTTAAATATACCGTAGAATTCATTTCACAGCTTGCTAATGAACCTTGCCAGGATCATGCATATATCTGCTCACAACATTAACTGCCTGTGAAATATCGGGTCTCGTACACACCATTACACACATCAAGCTTCCTACTGCATTAGCATGCAAGACTTTCGACATGTATCATGTTCTTCATCCGTCTTTGGAGATAACTAGTTGCTAAGCTTCAAATGAGGAGCAAGCAGAGTACTTACAGGTTTTATAACTTTATTCATACCAAAACGTCATAGTACTTTCTTCAAATACTGCTTCTAAGTCAGCTGAAGCTTGCCTCCCTCTCTATCCCGCTTATGTCCATGCTGAGAATCTTCTTGACATCTCCCAAATCCTTCATCTCGAACTCTTCATTCAATTGAGCATTCATTTTGATAATTTTATCTTGGCTCTTGGATACTTTGAACATATCATCAACATACAAGAGTAAGTAGATGTAAGACCCATCTTGAAGTCTGTATAAACACACACAGTGATCGTATTTACTTCTTGTGTATTTCTGACCTATCATAAACTTGTCAAATCGTTTGTACCATTACCTCGGTGATTGCTTTAATCCATACAACGATTTATTCAGTTTACAAACCTAATTTTCTTTACCAGCAACTTTGAATTTATCTGGCTTAGACATATAGATTTCCTCTTTCAAATTCTCATGTAGGAATGCAGTTTCACATCAAGTTGAATTAGTTCCAAATTCAATTGTGTTACCAAGGCTAACAGAATTCTAATGGAAGAATTTTTAACAACTGAAAAAAATATCTCATTATAATTAACTCCCTCCTTCTGAGCGTAGCCTTTAGTTACCAACCTTGCTTTGTAATGAACATCATTCTTTTCAAGAAATCCTTCTTTATTTGCAAATATCCATTTGCATCCAATTGTCTTCTTTCCCTTTAGTAGTTTTGTCAACTTTCACGTCTTGTCTTTTTCAAGGGATTTCATCTCTTCTTCCATTACACCTTTCCATCTACCATTTTCTGTACTTCGAATGGTTTCTAAAAAATTAGATGGAACATTATCAACAACTAGAAGTACATAGGCCACTGTGTCAGCAAAACGAGCATGTTTCTGAATCTCTCGTCTTGTCCTTCTAATGGCAATTGATTCTGGCTGTTGTTGAGATTCTTGGGTCGAAACTTATTCTTCATTTGACTCTTCTTCTACCACAGAAGAGTCATTGATATTGCTTTTTGCTGGGCTCACCATCATCTGTACAAATTTCGCCTGCTTCGATGTACACTCCATCTGCTTTGACGTATACTCCACCTGCTTCAATGTACCATCCGTCTCTTCTCGTGTCACCTTTTTCAATATGGCAAATTCATCAAAAGAAACATCTCTACTAATGATAGTCTTCTTTCCCTCTAAACACCAAAGATGGTATCTTTTAACTCCAACATTGAAGCTCATAAAAAGTGCTTTCTTTATTCTTGGATCCAACTTTGATTTATTAATATGATAATATGCAGTAGAATAAAAAATATGCAAAAAATCATAATATGTTACAGGGTTTTTAGATCATACCTCTAATGGAGTCTTGCAATTAATTGCAAATGATGGCAAACGATAAACGAGATGTTGAGTGTCACTGCCTCAGCTCAAAACTTTCTGCCTAACCCAACATTAAACAACATACAATAGACTTTGTCCACCAATATCCTGTTCATACACTCTGACACCCCATTCTGCTGTGGTGTTTTTCTAACTATAAAGTGTCGAACTATGCCAGACTCTTGACATACATTCAGGAAAGGATCACTCTTGTATTCTCAACCATTGTTTGTTTGGAGAACTTTAATCTTTCTTCCCATTTGGTTTTCAACTTGAGCTTTCCACTTAAGAAAAACTCCGAGCACATCATCTTTGTTCTTTATAGTAAACACCCATACTCTTCTAGAAAAATCATCAACAAAAGTGACAAAATAATGTCTACCTCCAAGAGATGGAGTCTTAGCAGGCCCCCACACATTTGAGTGCACATAATCTAAAATACCTTTAGTGTCATGGATGACAGTGCCAAATTTTACTCTTCTTTGTTTTTCAAAAAACACAATGCTTACAGAATTCCAATTTGCAAGTCTTCGTATCTTTCAATAATCCTTGCTTGACAAGAATTTGTAAGGATTTTTCACCAGCATGTCCCAAACGCATATGTTACAACTTTGTTGCCTCTGTATCCTTTTTGTTACTAGAAGTTGTTGTCGTTACTGTCCCAACAACTGTACTTCTTTGGTAGTAATACAGATTATTTTTCCTTATGCCTTTCAACATCAAAAGTACTCCCGAAGTTGCCTTAAGAATTCCATCTCACATCATCACAACTAGGCCTTTTGATTCTAAGGTCCACAAAGAGATGAGATCCTTTTTCAAATTCGGCACGTATCAAACATCCTTTAAAATTCTAGTGGACCCATCATGATTATTCAGCTTGATTAAACATATCCAGCTATTTTACATAGATTGGCATTGCCTATGTAAACAACTCTACTATCAATTTCTTCATAATCAAAAAACTACTCCCGGATGGGAGATATATGATAGGTACAACTTGAATTCAGAATCCACTCGTCTGAATGGAATGTTGAAGATGATACCACCAAAGAGATATCTGACTCTGTATCACTTTTACATTCTACAACATTTGCATATTGCGGAGCCTTCCCTTTCTTCTTCAACTTTGGGTAATCTTTCTTTTAATGCCATTTCTCATGACAGAAAGCACACTCATCTTTGGCAACTCTGCCTTTTGATTTGGATCTTCCTCTTCTTCCCTTCAACCGACTCTACTGACGGCCTCTTGCCACAAATGTTTCATCTTCTATAACTGCTTTACTTTTTTTATCTTGCTTTCACAATTTATGACTATACAAAGCAGAACACACAACATCTAAAGATTCATTCTCTTTCCCATGGAGTAAAGTAGTTTCTAAGTGTTCAAATTCATCTGGAAGGGATGATAACATCATCAAAGCCAAGTCTTCATCTTTGAATTGTACATATAAATTCAATAAGTCTTCTACTAATTGATTAAACAGAGTGATGTGTTCATTTATAATAGTACCTAGTCGTTATTCAAATCAAAACAACCTTTTCTTCATAAGGAGCTTATTCTGACCATTTTTTTTTCAGAAATTTGTCCTCCAATGTCTTCCACGGTTTGTGCACAGAAGTTTCATTTTTTAAAGCATACTTCTGCTCTCTAGACAATCATGATCGAATTGTTCCGCATACTAATCGATTTATGATACTTCAATCCTTATCATCTACATATTCTGGTTTCTTTTCTTCAATAGCTATGTCAAGGCCCTATTAGAAAAGGGAATCCAGAACCTCGCCTTGCCACATGCCAAAATGACCTATACCGTCAAATATTTCCACCGTCAACTTTTCCCGTTCTTCATCCGTCTTTAGAGATAATTGGTTGCTAAGCTTCAAATGAGGAGCAAGCAGAGTACTTACAGGTTTTATATCTTTATTCATATCAAAACGTTGTAGTACTTTCTTCAAATACTGCTTATGAGTCAACCAAAGCTTGCCTTCCTGTCTATCTCTACTTATCTTCATGCCGAGCATTTTCTTAGCTTCTCCCAAATCCTTCATCTCGAACTCTTCATTCAACTGAGCCTTTATTTTGTTAATTTCATCTGGGCTCTTGGATGCTATTAACATATCATCAACATACAAGAGTAAGTAGATGTAGTACTCATCTTGAAGTTTGTGCAAATACACACAATGATCGTATTTACTTCTTTTGTACTTCTGACCCATCATAAACTTGTCAAATAGTTTGTACTATTGCCTCGGTGATTACTTCAATCCGTACAACGATTTATTTAGTGTATAAACCCAATTTTATTTACCAGCAACTTTGAATCCATCTGGCTGAGACATATAGATTTTCTCCTCCAAATCAGCATGTAGGAACCGAGTTTTCTCAACAAGTAGTATCAAAGCCGAAGGTTCATCCTTGGTTTGTTTGTAATAGTTGTAATATTGAATAATATTATTCGAGTCTGTAATGACGTCTGTAAATTTACCAACAACTAGGGACATAACAAATATGACTCAAGCGGCATTGACTTCCTAATCCACATGGTAGAGGATTTCAATGTCAAGCATGAAGTTAGCAGTGGAAATATTTGACGGTACTGGTTATTTTGACATGTGGCAAGGCAAGGTTCTGGATTCCCTTTTTCAACAAGGCCTTGACATGACTATTGAAGAAAAGAAATCAGAATATGTATAAGATAAGGATTGAAGTATCATAAATCGGTTAGCATGTAGGAAAATTTGATCATGATTATTTAGAGAGCAGAAGTATGCTTTCAAAAATGAGACTTCTGTGCACAAACTGTGGAAAGCATTGGAGGACAAATTTCTGAAAAAAATAGTTAGAAGAAGCTCTTTATGAAGAAAAGGTTGTTCCAATTTGAATACCGACAAAGTACTACTATGAATGAACACATCACTCTGTTTAATCAATTAGTAGCAGACCTTTTGAATTTACATGTACAATTCGAAGATGAAGACTTGGCTTTGATATTGTTATCATCCATTCTAGATGAATTTGAACACTTAGAAACTACTTTACTTCATAGGAAGGAGAATGTATCTTTAGATGTTGTGTATTTTGCTTTGTATAATCATGAATTGCGAAAGCAAGATAAAAATGAAAGTAAAACAGTTACAACAGATGAAGCATTTGTGGCAAGAGGCTGTCAGCAAGGTCGGTCGAAGGGAAGAAGAGAAAGATCCAAATCAAAAAGTAGAGTTGTCAAACATGAGTGTGCTTTCTGTTATAAAAAAGGACACTAGAAGAAAGACTATCCAAAGTTGAAGAAGAAAGGGAAAGCTCTGCTATATGCAAATGTTGCAGAATGTAAAAGTGATGTAGAGTCAGATGTCTCTTTGGTAGTATCACCTTCAACATTCCATTTAAACGAGTGAATTCTGGATTCAGGTTGCACCTATCATATGTCTCCTATTCGGGAGTGGTTCTTTGATTTTGAAGAAATTGATGGTGAAAATGCTCACACGGGCAATGACAATCCATGTAAAATAGCTGAGATAAGTTCAATCAAGCTGATGAATTATGATGGATCCACCAGAATTTTGAAAGGTATTCAGTATGTACCGAATTTGAAAAAGAATATAATCTCTTTAGGGACCTTAGAATCAAAATGCCTAATTGTGATGATGCGAAATGGATTCTTAAGGCAACTTCGGGAGTACTTGTGATGTTGAAAGGCATAAGGAAAAATAATATATATTACTACCAAGGAAGTACAGTTGTTTGGACAGTAGCGGCAACAACTTCTAATAACAAGAAGGATACAGAGGCAACAAAGTTATGGCATATGCGTTTGGGACATATTGGTGAAAAATCCTTGCAAATTCTTGCCAAGCAAGGATTATTGAAAGGTACGAAGACTTACAAATTGAAATTTTGTGAGCATTGTGTTTTGGGAAAACAAAGAAGAGTGAAATCCATGACACTAAAGGTATTTTGGATTATGTGCACTTAGATGTGTGGAGACCTGCTAAGACTTCATCTTTTGGAGGT
The DNA here is from genome assembly GCA_029829435.1 of Erythroxylum hondense. Lineage (NCBI taxonomy): Eukaryota > Viridiplantae > Streptophyta > Magnoliopsida > Malpighiales > Erythroxylaceae > Erythroxylum > Erythroxylum hondense. The sequence continues at coordinate 9,116,855 of JANKYF010000005.1, read as the reverse complement.
AGGCATTATTTTGTGACTTTTGCTAATGATTTTTTTAGAAGAGTATGGATGTTTACTATGAAAAATAAAGATGATGTGTTTGGAGTTTTTCTTAAGTGAAAAGCTCAAGTTGAAAACTAAACGGGAAGAAAGATCAAAGTTCTCCAAACAGACAAAGGTGAAAAATACAAGTGTGATCCTTTTCTGGAGATATGTAAGGAGTCTGGCATAGTTCAGCACTTTACAGCTAAAAAAACACCACAGCAAAATGGAGTGTCGGAGCATATGAACAGGACACTAGTGGAGAAAGCCCGTTGTATGTTGTCTACTGCTGGATTAGGCAGAAAGTTTTAGGTTGAGTTAGTGACTTACGCTCAACATCTAGTTAATAGTTTGTCATCATCTACAATTGGTGACAAGACTCCATTAGAAATATGGTCTAGAAAACCTGTAACAGATTATGATTCTTTTATTTTTGGTTCTACTGCATATTATCATGTTAATAAATCAAAGTTAAATTCAAGAGCAAATAATGCACTTTTTATGGGCTTTAATGCTGGAGTTAAAAGATATCGTTTTTGGTGTTTAGACGGAAAGAAGACTATCATTAGCAGAGGTGTTATCTTTGATGAATCTGCCATGTTGAATAAGGTGACACAAGAAGAGACTGATGGTACATTGAAACAGGTGGAGTATACGTCAAAGCAGATGGAGTGTACGCCGAAGTAGGTGGATTTTGAACAAATGATGGTGAGCCCAGCAAAAAGCAATATCAGTGACTCTTCTATGATAGAAGAAGAGTCAGATAAAGAAGAGATTCCAACCTAAGAATCTGAACAGCAGCCAGAATCAATTGTCGTTAGAAGGACAAGAAGAGGAATTCAGAAACCTGCTCGTTTTGTTGACATGGTAGCTTATGCACTTCCAGTTGTTGATGATATTCCATCCAATTTTTCAGAAGCCATCCGAAATACAGAAAATGGTAGATGGATAGGTGCAATGAAAGAAGAGATGAAATCTCTTGAAAAAAACAAGACGTTGAAGTTAACAAAACTACCAAAGGGAAAGAAGACAATTAGATGCAAATGTATATTTGCAAAGAAAGAAAGATTTCTTAACAAGAATAATGTTTGTTACAAGGCAAGGTCGGTAGCTAAAGGCTATGCTCAAAAGGAGGGAGTTGATTATAATGAGATATTTTCTCCAGTTGTTAAATATTTTTCCATTAGGATTCTGTTAGCCTTGATAACGCAGTTGAATTTGGAGATAACTCAACTTGATGTGAAAATCGCGTTTCGATATGGTAATTTGGAGGAGAAAATCTATATGTCTAAGCCAGATAAAATCAAAGTTGCTGATAAAAAAAATTGGGTTTGTAAACTGAATAAATCGTTGTACGGATTGAAGCAATCATCGAGGCAAAAGAACAAATGATTTGACAAGTTTATGATGGGTCAGAAGTACACAAGATCACTGTGTGCATTTGTGCAGACTTCAAGATGGGTCCTATATCTACTTTCTCTTGTATGTTGATGATATGTTAATAGCATCCAAGAGCCAAGATGAAATTAACAAAATGAAGGCTCGGTTGAATGAAGAGTTCAAGATGAAGGATTTAGGATAAGCCAAGAAGATTCTCGGCATGGAGATAAGTTGGGATAGACAGGGAGGCAAGCTTTGGCTGACTCAGAATCAGTATTTGAAGAAAGTACTACAACATTTTGATATGAATAAAGATATAAAACCTATAAGTACTCCGCTTGCTCTTCATTTGAAGCTTAGCAACTAGTTATCTCCAAAGATGGATGAAGAATGGGAATACATAGCAAAAGTTCTGTATGTTAATGTAGTAAGAAGCTTGATGTATGCAATGGTGTGTATGTGACCCGATATTTCATAGGTAGTTAGTGTTGTGAGCAGATATATGCATCATCCTGACAAGGTTCATTGGTCTTTGGATACATATCGATTCTCGTACACATCATTGCATACATCAAGCTTCCTACTGCATTAACATAAGGGACTTTCGCCATGTATTCCCGTTCTTCATCGGTCTTTGGAGATAACTGATTGCTAAGGTTTAAATGAGGAGAAAGCGTAGTACTTACAGGTTTTATATCTTTATTCATACCAAAACATTGTAATACTTTCTTCAAATACTGCTTTTGAGTCAGCCAAAGCTTGCCTCCCTGTCTATCCATGCTTATCTCTATGCCGAGAATCTTCGTGGCCTTTCCCAAATCCTCCATCTCGAACTCTTCATTCAATTGAGCCTTCATTTTGTTAATTTCATCTTGGCTCTTGGATGTTATTAACATATCATCAACATATACGAATAAGTAGATGTATAAGTCATCTTAAAGGCTGCGCAAATACACATAGTGATTGTATTTACTTCTTGTGTACTTCTGACCTATGTCAAATCATTTGTATCATTGTCTCAGTGATTACTTCAATCCGTATAACGATTTATTCAGTTTACAAACTCAATTTTCTTTACTAGCAACTTTGAATTAATCTGGCTGAGACATATAAATTTCTTCCTCCAAATCACTGTGTAGGAATTCGATTTTTCCAACAAGTGGTATTAGAGCTAAAGGTTCATCTTTGGTTTGTAATATTTGTAATATTGAATACTATTATTTGAGTCTGCAATAACGTCTGTAAATTCACCAACAACTAGGGACATAACAAATATGACTCAAGCGAAATAAATAAAAGAGACTAGTGAAATTTACTGATTCGGTAATTTTCAAGAAAGATCGTCAAATGGACTTCTAAGACAGAATTACCATTCCAAATAAATTCCTAGTAAAGCTTGGAGATGTCACACGTGATACCACTTAAAACCCAAATTACTAGACATAATATACTTGCACAGTATATTATCACAGTCTAGACCTGTATACAAATTAACAACGCATAATAGAATAGAATTATACATTCACACTAATCGTACAAATAAACCCAATAAATAAATATTGAATACTATAAATGCGGAATAAATAAAAGAGATAAGGAAAGAACACACCTGAAAATCAATAACAGAGTTCGGCCAATTCAGCCTAGTCTCTGAACAACACTTAAGACAGCTTGCTCTTATTAAGAAGAGAATACTAAATTTGATATATGTACAAATTTTGAGTATATATTAAATTTTTGAGATAATTTAGAATAGAAAGAGAGGAGTTATTTTATAACTTGAAAAACTCATATTCTCATTTCTTTCCAATATGGGATACAAATTGAGTCATCAAAGCCACCAAAACAAACATGTTATACATAAACCAACACTAGCGACGAGCATCGCTTTGGTTCATTTAGGAGACCATCACCAATCTCTATTATTTCATGTTGGAGAATGTTTTGATTCGGTTCAAGGTCAGGAACTCATAGCCTGTGTGACCTGAAGGGATTAGACTTGTTTCAAGTTTTTGAGTCATCCATGTCAAATCCTCCGGTGATTAAGATCACATTGCTTGTTTCGCCTTTATTTTGGTTCAACCTTGCTTGTTTACATTCGACTTTATTTTCTATGCCAAATCTTATGTTAGCATACATACTTGCGTCAGTATTTTGTTACAACATTTGTGTTTGTTTCTTAAAACAAATTCAGTTCATGTTTTTGATTCCAACCAAGAGGTTAATTCGAGCAATAGTTTCAATAGAAAGTTCATCATCATTATCATCATACCCGAAATCTCGCAATGAAACAGGGTCTGAAGGAGCCTGATAGTATGTAGCCTTATCCTTACAATATAGAGAAGCTGTTTTCAGTAGATTCACATGCAAATGTGATAAGGATAATATGGATGCAGGTTGAAAAGGACAACGTAAAGAATATAGCAGAAAAGGTAAATAATGAATATAATAATTAATACATAAAATACTAAAATAAATAATAATAATAATAATAAAATAGAGAATAATAATAATACTAATAATAATTATTAAACATTTTTAAAAAGGTTATGCAACGAAGAAAGTAGCCTTTCTTAAGGTGATGTAATCCCCTGGTGATGAAGGCCCATCCGTTAGAGTAAGTACTTCTGATACTATCTAGAATCAAACCCGGATTTACCTATCTATGAGTCTATGTAGGTGACTCATAGGTCCCAGGTAGTCGGGCTAAGCCCGAATCCTGAGTTATCAAAAAAAAAAAAAAGAAACGGCAAGTATCGTGTCTCTCAGCCGACTTTTCTGCAGCCTTGTCAAGATGCTCGAGGCATCAGACTTGGCAGCAGACGAGTATGGTTCCAGAGAGGGTACTTTAAGGGCTTGCCTTGCAACAACGACGCAGCATCGTCTCCGACACACGCACTGTTGTTGGTTGCGCAGAGGAGCTCCGCCCGTAACGCAATAGCATGGGTAGTGTTCAAGGCTCAGGGGAAGCGTACATGACTAGCAGAAAACTTATTTAACGATAACTCATACAACAAACACAGAATCGCACCGACAAACTTATCTAATAAAATCAACTACAAGGGTGGCTTGAACAGGAACCCCTTACCTCCCCGACTGTCGGGACCACACAGGACGACGACCACTGTCAACAAGCTCACACACACTACACTCAAAAACTAATATACTCAAACAGAGAGAAGTAAATCAGTGAGATACCTGGGAATGCGAAGGCCCTTTGACGGCCAAAGAGCACGGCTTGTCTCACCCATAATCAACGAAGAAGGTTGCAAAGATACAGAAACATTACCTGATAACCCCGGTCCTGTCCATCGTATTGGGTCCATACGTCGGCGATCTGCGCATGTTGTTACGACACCCCTGGTTCTTTCTTCAATCGAGAGCACGCAAAAAAGGAAATATGTATTGGACGAAAATAAAAGGAAGGTTTACCTAAAATGGCCGGAAGGTGAAAGCAACGGGGGTGAGCTAAATCTACTGTAAGGCCAACGCCATACTTGGACCACTTCACTTGAGAGCCGAAACAAGGATTACCATTGAGACTTTTGTCTCAATCACCTACAAATTCCATATTCCCGTGAAAAAGTTTCAGCAGAGGATACAATATATAGCAAGCCAACAAGTTGGAAGGTGCATCCAGACTAGCCCGTTAGAAGATCACAACTCAGCTTTACTATCACAAATGAATCTTCTTTTGATTTAAGACGGTGTAGCTATCTAAAATATTCCAATGAATTACAATTCAGCTTCCACTGCTTGTTTCAGGTTTCTGATCAACCTTCCTATACCTGAAACTCCTAGCAATCCATATAAAAACACACAAGTTTACACCACACAAAACAGCGTTCACCCAGTAAAAGTAATTAAGATGTGCACGATTAAGATTGCTGCCAAGCCAAGTGTCTCCATATCTTGAGCTAATTGCCTGCACAATGGATATAATAGCAGTGTTAAGGAAGCTGCCAACTCCTATAACGCTTAAATAGCATGCACCTCCTAAGCTTCTCAATGAAAGTGGCATTTCGTCGTAGAAAATCTGTGGCAATCCAACAAGAGTAAACACATCTGCCAGTGCACCTAAGATGTATTGTGGTAATAGCCACCACACACTCATTGGTATCGTCACTTTTGGCATGTCCAATAGACCATACTCTCTTGCAGTATTCACTCGTTTGGCCTCTACTAATGCAGCCACCGACATTTCAAGCACAGAAAGAAACAATCCAATGCCTATTCTTTGCAAGATAGTTATTCCAGTGGGGTGTCCAGTTAACTTTCTGACTGCAGGAACAAAAACTCGGTCATAGATTGGTATGAATATTATTATTAGTGAGGCTACAAGACATTGAAGTCCAGATGGAGGAAAATTGTGAAGAGGGCCAATTGATCTTATCATAGTGCCTCCTTGCTTGATGAAAAAAGTTGAGAACATAGCATTCACATTGGTGAATATTAATCCAGTTAGCCATATGGGAATGAGGCGAAGGACAAGTTTCACTTCTTCTACTTGGTACGGAGAGCACAGCCGCCAAGGATTTCTGGTACTTCTGGAGGCATCAACCTTGTCGATGATCATTGCCTTGTCCAAAAACCTGCAGAAGTTTTTGAGCTTTTGATGAGATTAAGACTTAATTGGAACCTTAGAATCTATGACATGGACTTTGGCCTAAATATTAGATAAATGCTGCAATCAAGAGCACCATAACTATTCCTCATTGAATTGGAAACCTAACAATTGCTGAAACAAAGTTAAAAAAAAAAATACTAGACATTCAACATGCTAAAACCAAATTTCAAACTATCTAATAAAAGGGAGAGGCTGGTCAATGGTCATGATGTAAACAAATGATGCCAATTTTGATAGATTGCACAAACTCTATTTGTTATTATTATTATTATTATAAGAAAAGATATGAAAATATTTACCAAAAATTAACAGTTGATTTGCATTGAAAAATCAGAAGGTATAGTTTAAAGATGGACATAGCAGGCTCCCAGTTCAACACCAAATTCTGTGAATCATGACTGCTTTTAATTTGTGCTAACCGGTTATGATTATTGTTTAATCGCATGTAACCATTGTCTTTCCAATACCACCATCCAAAAACTGAAGGCAAGTCTACTTTCTTGAGCCAAATACACATTGATTTGAGGGTACCTGAATATTTTAGTTTGTGATACAGGCTGTTTATCCTCATCAGAACTCCCATCGATCTCTTTATAGTATAAATTCCGGTTACCAAGGTTCCCATCAGTGCTAGTGCGCCACTTCCTGACAGCTGCAACAAGCACTTGAGCAACCATAACAAAGGGGCTCCCTTCTGCTCTGTGCATCTTGTATCTCTTAGTTCCCGATAAAAACAGTATCAGTGCAAAAACCATCGTTGCTGCCAATACTCCAAATCCTGCTGCCCATCCAACATTATCCTATTCATAAAGTGATGAGAATTACAATAAAAAACCTGACAATGGAATATAATCATTGTCAACAACTGAATTAAGGCCATGTTCATTACAAGATCATCCTCATTAACTACTCTTCTATATGCAGCATCCTGCGCAATTATATTCATGTGTTGTAGGATTTTTTCTGGAACATCAGAAAGCAATTCTTGCAAAGTTTATATTCATTAAAGAAAGGAATTCTTCCATCAACAAGGATAAAGGGAGTATATTGTAAATATTTTTCTTACAATTGCTACACTTAGTATCTAGTACTGATTCTCAATTAGCTCAGAAATACTCACACCGGAGTTCTATATGGTAACATACTAGTTCAAAACAAATATCAGATTAAGGCATAAGAGCCCCTGAAAAGAGAAAGTTCAACAATTCCAACCCTCAAGTCAAACTGCCTATAAAGACTAAACAAGAAGGGACTTCTCTAACCGAGAAAATGTTAAGCAAGTTGGCAAGCATTCTAAGTGGTTATCATAAAGTAACCATTCCATCTCCAGTGCACCCTACTAACTTAAAATGCATACCTGAAGGCACGTTTAATTGATAGAATGAGGGTAGATTGAACCCCAAGCTCAATTTTGACATCCTCAGGTCTTGAATTCTTATGTATTAGGTCAGTTGTTTGCTTATAAATTTTCTGAACAATTCATACCAAATTTGTTTTCCTCACCAGAAAATAAAACAGCTAAGTTGACAAAAGCCAAGAAAGAAAAGAAAACCAGCGAAAATTAGCAAGGTTAGAAGTGCAAACATCATTTAAGTCCGCATTCTATTTTGGCACATAATGGAATTGTCAAAATCAAGCACGCAAAAGCAGAAAAAAGATATTGGTCCCAGTTGTCACACTCGAAGAGTCAATACACCTTCCCATCTTGACATTACAAGTATTGCATTCCCATTGGCCAACTTATAGAAAAAAAATTAATTGTAAAGCAAGACTTTTCATGCTAGATCTTTCAGCTTTTCTCCATTCCAATCCATTGTTGTTCCTAGTTCTTGGAATTATAATCTTCCCTAAAGGTTAAACATATTGCATTTACTAATCTAGCATCATGATAAGTGTTGAAAATTTACCTGCAAAGTGATGACCACTATAGTTGAAAAGAACATGCCACCCATTATGGCCACATACCACCAGTTGAAGAATGAGTTCTTAGCATCCAATTCTTCAGGCTTGTTTTCATCAAATTGGTCGGCTGCAAATGGTTGCACACAGGGCCTAAACCCTCCTCCACCCACAGATAAGGTGTAAAGCGCTATGAAGAATACCACTTCTCGATGATTCAAAGGAATTACTGATACTGACAAAGTTAACAAAACCATTCCCTGTAAGATAAATTCAGGAACAGTCAGAGCTAGTAAAAAGGCTATGGGGAAGTAATTCTTTTGAGGCTAACCTCCGTTACCAGAGATAGCTTCCAAATGATGAAAGTTCAATATTTTAAGGGAAGGAAGGAGGGAGTAGATCAAATCCCACAAAGTTCTTGTTCCTTTGAAAATTTTTTGACAATAAAGAAAATGGAAAACTAGAAAAAGGAAAAAAAAAAAAGATTAAAACTTTGAATCCAATTTTTAGCAAATTCCAGGCGAAAATAAACCTTGAATCGCTAACAACAATGAAACAGTATGTGGGGTAAACAAAAATATTCTTTATAGAGAGTGAACTTACCATTAAATATATGACGCATGAAACCGCAATGGTTTTGTAACGTCCAGAGTAGGAGTCGGATATGAATGCTCCGATCAACGGCAAGATTGCTGATATGCCAACCCATGTATTCACGTTCTTGGCTGCCGTAGCCGTGGTCTCTCCGAGAACAGTTGTCAAGTATATTATGAGGTTGCCAAGCAATCCATAGAAGGCAAATCTCTCTGCAAACTCAACAACTACAGGAAAGTAAAGATCAAAAAACATGTCTATTATTGTTCTCCTTCGTACAAAAGAAGAGAACTTGGTATGAAATTTACACTTACAGATGATGAAAATAGCAGAACTCCAACCACCCCTGGTTGGTTTTCGTCGGGTAGACTCCATATTGATCTCTTCATGGCCACGTTCAATCATGACTTCACACACTCAGATTCCCAGGGTTTTACATTAGAAAGAGCATACCAAACAATCTTAAGTGTCTTACTTGTTATTCACCGCTGATATTAAAACTCCATCTGCAGTTGACTTCAAAGACAAAAAGCCAAAGGGCCTCCCCCACCCATGGGTCACCGAGAAAGATAATTTTTTCCTCCTTTTGTGCAAATTTAAAATGTTGGGTAGAACGGTAGAACCAGAGATTCCTAGTCAATTAGACCGGCGGCCGTTAAATCTGCAGCAGATACTTCATGGTTGAAAATGCGTCCAGGTACATTGTTGTACAAGAAACGGAACAACGACAACCCAAACTAGTCCCATGTATTTTCTCAGATATTTATCAACCATGTTTATATACAAGCTTGGAAGACAGTTACCACTGCCTAACTGTTCTTGTCTCCGCGACACTTGGACAAATGTCAATCCATACATTAAGAATAGAGGAGATTTATTTGAAGTAGATGCCCTTTTCCTCTGATTATTTCTACAGTTGAAAAGTGGAAAGTTGCTTTTCCATCCTACGTTGATGTCCTTTTCCTTAATCCTTATTGTCTCCCGTGTCCGTTCCTTTTCCATTTGTGCTTCCTCCCTCTTGGTGGCCTTGGCTATCTGATTGGTTATTACTACTTGATTATTTCCTCTTTTTTATTTTTCATTTCAGCCCTTAAGTCTTTTTTACAAGTAAGTCCTTATAACATTTTCTCCTACATTTTCCTTTTATTTTTCACTGCCCTTAACAAACAAAAGAAGTGTCATACTCTATTGGATCGCATCTTGAAGTAGGCAAGAGCTCCTAAAGTCTCAAACCAACATATGCTTTGTCAGTTTACATCTGTTTAGTATTTGGTATAAAAACAAACTTGCAGCATCTGGACATCGATGGATGTAAAAACTTACTTAGGGTAACTTGTTCCCTTCCAAACTTACCATTACTGCACTGTTAAATCTTGAAGGGCAACAGATACTATTTGGCTCCCAGATGCAAAGCAGCGAAATCTTAACGATACAACAGCAAACCTACAAACTCAAGACCAATTCCCAAGTGGACTTAAAATAGAAACACGAAAGCTCTTTAAGGGTCAGAATTCCCACAAACAATTAGATGAAGACCATGGCCACGCAGAACACCACCAGCTGAACAAGCAATTTTATAATCTTCCAGAATCATAACTGGAATTGATCTTAAAGTCGACTATTTAACCAATGGGCTAAATCAACCATTCTCCTTGCTTGTATATATGACTGCTCTTTTAAAAGTAGAGATAAAGCATAACAGAAAGAAAGGACACCTTCCCACACTATCGATTTGAATAATATAAAAGGACTATTCAATCTAGAAAACCCACAGAAACGGGGGTGAACTCAATGAGATTACGATGTCAAAAAATCAATACCATGACGACTTTCAATCATGCATTGTGTTTCCATTTTAATTAAGCAACTTACTTCCTGGTACATTGAATAAATAATCTGTGGCATTTAAGCTTGTTTTTCCCTCTGTTATTTAGCACCAAGAAAAAGCTGCTTCGTCTTATAAAGATAAATGTGCAGAAAGCGCATCCAAGCACTAGATCTAGGATACTAATTGACAAGGAAATTATCAGTGCACATACGAATTAGCATCCTTGATTGCAGCTGCTGATATACCATCACATAATCAACGAATTGATTGCCGTATATCTCTTAAGAATTAGTTGAACGACAGAGGTAGTCACAACTATAGCTGAAATATAATCAAAATAAGCAATAAAAGTTTACACCAGTTCACAGACAAGCAAAAGAAACATAAGCTTTGATTAGAAATACTTCACTTAAGAATAAAGATGATACCAGTTAATTTAACGTATGAAAGAAGGGCACGGATTGGATTTGCCTTACATTCCCAACATTTGGAAAATTCATCAGATTGATATGTAAATATACCATTCTGGAAGATCAACATGGGGACTTGCAGAGGATATAAAAGATCACATTACTGATTCTATCTCAGCAAACTTAAATGCATACAGGCCGGATAATTACACCTTTTCTGCCAACTTTAAACCAAATCTGACCAGAAATGTTCAGGTGGTGTCAAAGATTTGAAATTCAGCTGCTGCACCAACTAATTGTCTGAACTCACGGCAATTAGAAACTTGGATATGTTTCGTTTCTTGTTCATTTTCTAGCCAACAGTCCCTACTGTTTTATACTTCTTCTGCTGTACAATATACTCTCCAACTCGCTGGGCTTTCACTTTCATTCCCTCTATGATCTCTTCAGTGGCATCAACTATCTGCTTTGGTAAATGGACTTCAATGAAATCAAACCATTCCCCCAAACTCATTTTCTCTAAATTTGGTATTTCCTGCCCCTTGTGCAAGTCCTTGCTTTGTTTAACATCGGCAGCCTCATTCAATGTGTGACCACAATTGTCCTCTAAACTCAATTTCTCTGCTTCCTCTTGTACATGAATAACCTCAATATCCACCTCCTGGTTTCTACTATCAAAAACTGCAATAGAGTTCCCTCGAATAGCCTCTTCTTGGGAATTCAATCCCACATCAATTTCATGCATGCTCTCTTCTTTCACATTATTTTCTTGTGCATTCTTTCTCCTCCTGCCACCCCCTCGCGTCTTCTTCGGCTCAACCCCCAATTCTACAACGCCCGTAGACAAATTCTCAAGAATACCACAATCCTCGCTCTTTAAAGCTCTATTTCCAGCGACTCGCTCACTATTCGAAGGATGGGCCGCTTCTCCTTCGGTCTCTGGAATCTCAGTCAAAACCCTAGCCCTCCTGGGCCTTCCTCTTCTCGGATTGGGAGCAGCACTTACCTCCAAAAGGCCCTCAGCCATTTCACTCTTCTTCTCAGTTTCTAGGGTTTTCGTCTGCTCGTTAACTCGTCTCCTAGGGTTGCGTCTCAGTTGGGGGGCGGCAGCGATCTTGACGAGGATGGAGGTGGACTCGCCGAGCTTGATGGTGTCTCCGTCGCCGAGATGGAAGGGCTTGAAGGGAGTGAGGGAGATGGAGTTGAGAGAGGTGCCATTGGAGGAGTCGAGGTCTTGGAGGGTCCATATACCGGAGTCGGATCCAATAGTGAGGTGCTTGGAGGAGATGCCGTCGTCTTTGATGGTGAGGTTGTTGCCGCGGACGATGCGGCCAATTCGTGCAGTGGATCCGGGTCGGAATTCAAAGATCTCCCCTGCCCGAGGGCCCTGAACAATCACCAGAGTCAGAGATGCGTTTTCCATTTGTTAGAACAGAGAGAGGGAACCAGTGGGGTTTGAATTCAAATGTTAACCAGTAAATAAATAACTTTTAGCGCTCCCTCTAATTTAGAGTTTCGTTAAAATGGGTTATGAATATGAACTGAAAATAACTAATTATTAAACCATATATAATAAATACTCAATAGTAAAGGAAAAACAAGTGTATATTCCTTTACTATTGACTTTTTTTTAATATTAATAAAAATTATATTTTATTATATTATATTAAACTGTTAAATTGTTTAATTCAAAATTTTTATAATTAAATTAATCAAATACATGACTTTTATATTTTTTAAAATTCAATTTTCCGGAATGAGTTTATTTTCACCGGTGACACTAAACTTTTCATGGTCGAATGTAATTTTTGAATGAACAATAAGAATTGATGTTCTAACTATTAATTAAATGTATGTGATTAACTTTTTACAATTGTTAATCAAATTTTAATTTGAGTAATTCTTAAATCATTTCCTTAATTAATAATGTTTTTTTTTGTTCTCAAGAAACCTATTTGCATTATAATACATTAACATTATAAATAAATAAAGTAAATACGGCATACCTATCTTTTTCATTTTTTACGACAAAAATTTAGGAAGAACATCTTTTTTTAATTTAAATATTAAAATTCAATCCTAACATTTAAAGATAATAAATAATTATCTTAATCATATTTAAAATTTCAATAATCAAATCAATTATTTTAGTTTTAATTTTAATTTGATTAAATTACTTTTTTTCTTTAATTGTTCTTATGTTTAATCCTTTATTTCTAAACATGCTGTCATTATTAAAACATTCTTATATATATCGGCAATAGATACAAATTAAACTTATTTAATTTATTTTTAATTAATCTAAATATTAGGACTATAAAGTGTTTTTTATTACGAATCTTTCAGTTTGTAATTATTTTGTAATTTGATCATTTAATCATATAGATATATAGTATAAATCTAATCTCTACTTTATTTGAATTTAATCATATTAGTTATTTAGCATTAATGATTGATTTTTTTAATGATACTTGAAAATTATTTTCTAATTATCGTTCTATATTAATTAAGGGTTTATCAAATCAATAATAATTAAGAAAAATAAATTTTTTAATTACTTTAAGATGTCATATAAATGTCATCAAACACCTGTTTTGGCAAGCTCCAGGACTAGGTTGCATACTAATTTTGTACAGATGTTGAGTCTGCTGCTATATTTTGCGTAGAACAGAAACTGGGTATGTCAGGTTCATGGTTTTCTTGACCTAGTCATTCATAGTTGTTTCTTGTTCAAACTTGACAAATATTACTGTGTTTTTGCACTCCTACAAATGCTGATGTTTAATTATTTGCAATTAGGTTCTATTTTTCTAAAAGATGTCATTTTCCTCAACCTGGAGGAATACATCAGTTTGTGATATGCTGCTACTGCAACTGGCACAAAGATGTAATTTTTCCCTCTGGCTTTATTATGGCTGTTTTTCATTTTTCATAAAGGGAAAAAGATAACACCGGTTACAAAACTAGTCTAGGGAGACAATCCCCGACAGATCCTCCTAGAGGATGGTAAGGCACCCGTTGGGTGGAGAATCAAGAAAAGTGACCCCAATGTCGGATTGCTTGGCCTGAGTGGCTAGTCAGTCCGCGCTTCTGTTGCTCTCTCGGTACACGTGCCGATGAACAACAATCCAGCTACGATTGAAGAGCTCCAAGATACCCATGACGAGAGGGTGTTGTGTCTGAGAACGGACGGTAGAGGAAGCGAGGAGTTGGGATACCCCCAACGAGTCCACCTCCATCTCAATCCACTGAAGGCCCAACCGCCAAGCTAGAGATAATCCCGTGTAGACACCCCAGGGTTCCGCGGACTGCACGGTGCACTAGCTGATATTCTGCATGAATCTACCAAGCCAGTTGCCATCACTATCTCGGATTAGCCCACCTGCGGACGCTATAGCCTGGGAACGGTTGCAAACACTATCGGTGTTCAGTTTCACCCAACCTGGTGGCGGCCTGCTCCAGAGCCGAGGAGATGGTCCTTGCAGGTTGACTACATCTGCAGTTGTATTTTCCTGTTTAGGATGCCAAGAAAGAGGGAAGGAAGAGCCAAAGCAAAACCTCAATCTTTCCAGAAAAGAAAAAAAAGACTTTGGAATATTGGTGGGAAGTCATTTCACTTTCTCCAGTTCCCTTGCAACTAAAGGTTTCAGGTTATGAGTTTCAATCATTTGCTAGACCAACCAAAAAGGGTTAATCATAAAATATGTCTTCTTTAAGACTGTCAAGATGGTGGAAGGAATACTTTTGCTGGGTGGCAAATAGTGGATTGGTTGCCATGTCTCTTTCAGTTATTGCTGCTCAGAATATACCCCCGGAAATTGCGGGCACTAATTGTTACTTACGTTTCAGCTCAGGAGATATTATTAAGAGGACCCACCCAGTAGTTGGTGGTCATTATTCAGGAGTTGTGTAGACCACCAGAAAGAGATAATAAGCTGGACAAGATTGAAACAATGCATGTTTTTGCCCTTTTCATTTTCATGATGGTCCGTCTTGTTACTTTTCTTGTGGCCTTCCTGACTGCTTTAATCATAGATATGTTCTTCTATTTTATGGAATCTATATCACAAGTTGACATACCCTTTATCTTATCTGGACGCCACTTGCGAATAACTCCTATTGCCTAACTTACCTTTGGCTGGTGCGTCCCTTTTATTTATGTATACACTGAAGTCTATGGCTTCGCTACTTCCTTGATAGTTTACAGGCCTGAAGCAACCATATTATCAGTATTTTTTCTCCTGGAAGAGCTTTGATGGAGACTTGGGGAGAAATTTTCAGGAATTTCAATGTCTTCCTCCCAAGTAAAACAGCGCAATTTAGACACAAGAATATTTCAGAAAAGGGGATTGCTGTGCTTTTAGTTGCTGTATGTGGACCATTGTCTTGATAGCTGTTGAAGGTGGTAAGTTCAATGCCACGGTTTCCCCTCATATTAGGCATCACCATGTGGGAAGATGCGATGATTTTGTTAGTTATCTATTACAAACATCAAGAACAGAGCGATTTACGAGATACATACACTAATCAAATGGCACATCACATTCATATATTAGTAACTAATAATCCAATGGATATTATAAACTGGAACTAATAGACAAAAGCAACACAACTTTTCACAGCAGAGCCTTCTATTAGATAACTCAGTGTATTTACAAAGTGTTATTATTAGATATGTCAAGCATACTTGCAACTTCTCTGAACAGCTGCATGTGCTCAACTCTTTTGTTCTAGCACAGGGTTAATACTTAATTACATTAATTATAAATATCAAGACTTCTGGCCATACTTCTGTGATTTTGACACTACAAAACTGTAGAGCCGTCTTACAGTTACTTCTATATACCGTATTCTGCTTGGCGCTTCATTCTTGTTTGACCAGTATGTACTTGCAGTAAACTTTGGCAAACAGGATTAAAAAACAAAGGAGCTGTCAAGTATCAAACTAAAGATATTGCCTTCGTGTCGCTAACTCTATATGTGCTATCTGTTGCTGAACCTATATGACTGTCGAAATGCTGCTAACTATTGCTGATGCAAATGGGCTCTCTGGTAGGTTAATTCCTTGACAGCTGCATTAAAAAAAGAAAATGAAATCAATATCTCGGAATCAGATATTAAACACTGTTTCTCTTACAACAAAAGACCATGACTAAATATAGCTATGAAATCAGTAATAACGTAAGATCCTACTCTAGTAACAATAGCAAGAAGAGAAACTAACTAAAAGAAGATCCATCTGTTAGATGCTGGACTTACCTGTCCTGATCAATGTAATTACTATCGACAATTTTGGTTTTGTCATCGTTCGCTGAACCAGTGTTCAGAGCGTTCAATATATAACCAAAGCGTTCTGCAGATGGTAGATTGAAATCAATTTCAAGTACAATGTTGAGACTAGCTGGAATTGTGTGTATGTCTGCAAGTAAAAATTAACAAATAAATAAAAGACAATTTAGTAACCTTCTGAGATTTTTAACCCATCCATCGAATAATCAAAATAAGATGGATCGGCCGTTGGCTTCTGCACCATTTGTAGCTTTGCCAGACGCCTTCTCTCAAGTTCAAATGCCTGATCCTGCTCTTCAAGAAGCTGCTTACTTAGCAGCCCCGGTGTCTCGTATGCTCTTGGCACTATAAGAAATAAAAGTATTCATTGGACAACAAAAACAACCGTAACCGATCAAGAGATAAGTTATAAATGGTTTAATCAGTCAATAATGAAACGATATGCCTTGAGTATACAAGAGAATCCAACAGACTTTGAGTAATTAGGATTTTGAACAGTTTATATACAGACATTCAAGCTCCTTTTGCAATCAAAACAAGTTAGTTCCAATCTCTGAGTTTTCAAGATATTATGTAAGACATACTCATTGGATGAAGCTCAGTGTCCAAGTCTAAATAGTGAGGCGAGAAATACATCGGATGTTCAATTCTCTCATGATACTTCCTGCACCCAGAAAATGAAGAAACTAAATTCTCAAACTTTTCTTGTAACCAATAAATACTATACATAACAACTGCAAGCATGCAACCGGTAGACTGCAAAATTATTTGAGTTTCCTAAGTTACAATTGAAAGTAGTAAGTTTTAAGGCATTGCAACAAATTCTAGCATTCCATATTTTCAAATTCATTAAGGATGGAGAATTAGAATTCACCTTTCCAACAGTTTTGTTTTTTCCCTGTAAGGTTTAACAAGAACCCGAGCACTGCAGACAAAATGAGGATTTCCCTTTGCCAAAACCACCTTGACAGTATCTGCGCTTTCAAATGTTACAAAACCAAACATCCTTTTCTGTTGGCAGGGAATCCTCACATCCTCAACTGGCCCGAATGTGCTGCAAAGATTGCCCAAAATCAGGATAGAACTGACAAACACTGAAATTTGGAAACAAGAAAGCCTAGCCAGAGCTTCTTGTAAAAAATGAAAATTACCTGAAGTAGTTGGAGACATCATCTTCTGTAAAAGTGCTTTCTGCAGGAAATGTAAGATATATCTGGTGAGATCCACTAACAATTGGACCAGGGTCATTTCTATCACCCAGGTTATTCATGTATTTAGGAGCATCTTCAGCCAAAATTACAGCATGCTGTCCATGAGGTCTGCAAAAACAAGTTTAGTACGTACATGAGTAAGTGCCGAAAAAATATTTTCGATTGTATAATACAAGGAAGTTTCCATTTTGACCTGTCAATCAGCTTAATACTGTTCTTCAGTCTGGCAAGGAGCTTTGTCAAACTATAACCAGCCCTGCCATGTCTCTGACTCTCAGTAAGGTAGCCTTCGCCTTGAAGAACTTTTCCATATTTCTCATAGTACATCATTGGCAGAGAAGCAATTGACACAGGGTTTCCCTTTTTTGACTTCAAGAGTTCTCTAATTTCCATCTCCAGCTTCTCCAATGACCCCGAGCATAAAACTTGGTCATCATTAACTGCATCAAACTTTAGGGGGAAGCTCTCCGAAATTTGACCATGAAAATACCTACAATTACTTCCATGCTTACAGTAACCTTTGTTGAAGTAGTGGCATGCCTTAACTGGGAATTCTTTTAGGCATGAATATCTCCGACCAGTTCGTCCCCCTAAGTTATGTATTGCAGCATCAGAATGAAAATAATGTTCTGGGAACACTGTGTTGTCCAAGCTGACAGACTCAAGCTGATCCTCTAACATCGATAGAGGAGCTTGCTTATGGAGTTCTGTGATGGAATCAGGGTAACTCAGTGGCGTTATATCTAAATTAACCTTTGCAGCAACTTGTGATTCCCAGTAGAGAGTAGGCATCTGATAGGAGCCAAAGGATTGGGATGCAACCGGCGGAAAGATATCAAATGGAAGAACTTCTCTAGCAGGAGGTAAATTCATGGACGGTGGGATCGTTGGCGATAGTGCTTTTGGTCCCATGCATAATTCAGCTTTAGCCTTCAAGATCAGTTCTTGAATAACAGCATCAGCACTCATAGCCAAATTAATCATTTCCAGATCACTGCATTCTTGTATTAGAAGATAGCCAATAATCTTGTTAGCCATCTCTGGTTCCAATTTCTTGATTCTATTAAAAACAACCTTAATGGGCTCTGGAAAATCCATCTTGCATTAACGATAGTAGGACTAAGTATCTACACAACAAAGAAAAGAAAGGCAAGTTTGTCACATAATTTTGCACACACATACTCTGTCAAAGAGAATGAAGGACCTTAAGGTTTTAAGATAAATACAAAAAAAAACTGCTTAAGAAACATATAATATGTATAATCACTACAATGAATATATACAGTAGGTACCACAAGAATGTTTCCATGTTTCCCCTAAAAGAGAAGTAAAGCCAAAACTGCAGAATCTAAGCGTCAATAACAACTTGCAGATCTTGTATATATAAAGAAAAGAAATGAGGTTCACCACCAAGTAAAAAGGTTCATAATTTCACCAGAAAAACAAAGAAAGGCTAATATCAATCAAAATGTCTCCCTTTTTATCTGTTAATGCACAAATGAAAATGGGAATTTCATTCGAAAGCAGGAAATTGAAATTAGCTTTAAAATTCCGTATTTTCCAAGGAAAAAGATGACAAAAAGCAATTCTGTCCAATTTTATCAGTGTCCTCGAGAACATAAAGACATAAGCTGCCGCTTTCCACACTTGAAAAGGATAACTATAAACGGGACGGCTCGTTCAGAGACACAGAGAAGCAGAACAAGAAAGGGAGCGAAATGCTTCCTAAGTTTGGGACTTTGTAGCAACCATGAATTTGGAATCGGACGTCAATTCAGCACACAAAAACCAGAAAAACTTAAAAAGGCTAAAGCAGTAAAGAGTTGCAGATTCGACAACCTCTAGTTTGAAACCACAAATAATCCAAAAAATAGTAACAAAAAACAAACCAAGAAGTTTCAACAGCATGAAAATCACTTCTAAAATCCCACAACAATGAAAAAAAAAAAAGAAAAACAAAACACCGCCCGCAAAATGGAAACTTTTTCATGGAGAGCGATGCTCTCAACACAAAACCAAAAAGAACTTCGCATACCAAGCAATTCAGGTCTGTAACGACTCTTTCACATAGCTACTCTAAGTTTGCAGAAGAAGAACCACATAAATTCCTTAAAGCCATCTTCTTTCCACACTCGCCCTCATTCCTCGAAGCCATATTCTTTTCTTCCTCATCCTTCAAAAGCAAACATAATCCACAAGACGCCAACTAAGAAGAAACTGTCTTTGCTTCACTTACCAAACCGAACAAATATATATAACTTAATTACACGTAGTAGTGTATTGTCAATTCTGATGGAGAGTGTCAAAAGATGAAAAGGCAATTCCAACAATCAGACGTACACTCTCTCACTCACTTGCTGTATTTAACTATTTATTGCTTTCAGAACTTGAATACTAAAAATATCCAAACCCGTTTTTTTAATTTCTTACACCAAAAAAATAAAATAAAAACGATAAGCTATATTGTCTCCTTA
>JANKYF010000005.1:9045323-9074756 GCA_029829435.1 Erythroxylum hondense | reverse complement strand
TGAGTGAATCATAATTCATGTAAATGGGTCCCGTTCTTGTACTGTTTAGCTAATAATAATATTGCTTTTTCTTTAAAGAAAACCCCACACCAATCCCAAACCATAATATGACATGATGCCTCCCACTAAGCACCATAATTAACTAAACATTACTTTCTCCCATCAATAACATTTTCAAATCCTTAAATTGGATCACACAAACACAGACCAACTACCACAAAGCTGACACAACTCCAACCCAAACTATCAAGGCAGTTTTGGTAAATTAAACCAAAAAGCAAGCCTAATAACTCATATATCCAAATTAATGCCAAAAATACAGTACAGCACTACCTGCAGCCTGTTGCTGCCCATAAGTAGAAGATTCTCATTCTCTTTACAAGAAAATTAAGCACTGCCCATTTCTTTAGAAGCCTCCTTAATTTACTTGGAGTGAGTGTTAGTTCCAATCTTCTTTCCAATCAATACGTAGCTTCAAAAAGACAGAACTATTGTTTGGTATCATATTCTTTAGGACATGACATTGCATTAGTTTGTACTTGATAGCTAAGGTGGGAAAAGGGATAGAGCCATGTTCTGTGCAAAAACCTCGAGCTGTGATGAAGTTGGATCCGTCCCTGTGTACCTTAACGTTTATGATCTAACGCCTATGAATGGCTATGCCTACTGGCTTGGACTTGGAGTCTACCATTCTGGAGTTCAAGGTTAGTGTCTGTTACCTATGAACTTCTGTTTGTTTCAGGGTTTTTTTTCTTCCGCAAATGCAGTTTCCTGAATGTCCTTTGATCTTTTGCGAGATAAGTTGCTGTTTAGATCCGTTGTAGATCGGTTAACTCTTTTTTGCATCTTGAATGACCGGTAGTTTTCTTATACTTCAATCGTTGAATATTCTATTTGCAGCCTTTCAAAGTTGTTTGATTGATTGAAAGTGTATAAGAAAGAAAATGGACTTGGATACTAGTATCTTCCTGTGATTCTGAAAAACAACAAACTTTACCAAACCTTTGGCACAATTAGTTTTCTGAATCCTGGAAATGCAAAGGTTTCTTACTTATCTCCACCGTTCTCAGGATCCCAAATGTTTCTCGTTTGGCTCGAAAGCTTTTCAGCTGTAAAATGATGTTAAATCTCTGTTAAACTTCTGGGTCTTTCATTTAGTGTGTTTCTGGGTAGATATGTTGAACAAGCTTCGACCTTTCTACAAGAAGATTCTCAGGAACTCAAAAGTTGAGATCTTGTTATGCAGTTCACGGGGTTGAATATGCATTTGGAGCTCATGAGTACTCCTCGACTGGAATTTTTGAAGGAGAACCTAAACGTTGCGATGGATTCACATTCAGAAAGTCGATTTTGATTGGGAAAACTGATATGAGTCCTGTAGAGGTAAGAGCAGTAATGGAGGCCCTGGCGGAGAAGTATAGAGGGAATGCATATAATCTTATAACCAAGAACTGCAACCATTTTTGCGACGATGCTTGTCTTAGCTTAACAGGGAATCCAATTCCAAGTTGGGTTAACCGACTTGCCAGACTCGGTAAGGAAATGTCATGTTCTTATTTTTCCTTTGTCTTAAAGGTCTCATCTTGTCATCTCAAATTCTAGTTTTAGAACCTGTCAAATTTTGCTCCTTGAGTGATGATCTTTTTCTTGGGAAAAACCCAATAAAACCCACAAACTTTTAAATCATTTCTTTGAAATGATGATCAATATGAATAAGGTTTTCCTGTCAGATTTAACTTTTTTCCGAATATATTCTTTTTAAGATATCAACTTTCACTAATCATGGTGGTCAAACTTTCTTAGCCTGTTATCTGCTAATATTTCAGAAATGAAATGTTATCTCAGAACTTGATAATATCTGTGATCTTTCTTTATAGGCTTTCTATGTAAATGTGTACTTCCTTCAACCTTAAATTCAACAAAAGTTCGAGGTCGTCGGGTTGAAGATAAGGCCAATGAAGGAGAGAGGAGAAAGTTGACCAGTGAGTCGAAAAGATATACTTCTTCCTCTAATTCATCATCGTCCTCCTCATCATCTCCTGGTAATCAAGTTCGCGGTAGAAGTAGAAGTCGACGTTCACTCCCACCATCTTCACCATTAGTACTCAATCCTTCATCACCTTGACGATCCACTGATTCAAGATGCGAATTTAGGATTGCTAAAACTTGAAGAACAGTATCAAGAAACAAATCTGGGATTTTGGTTTCTTTTCCTCATTCTTTTCCCGGGATTTCATTGATCTAACAAGGAGGGATTATCTGAATTGCAGGCATGCAGCACATATATGTAAATGTGCTTCTCTCTTTTGCTTTATTTCTTGTCTTCTCTTGTTTTTCCTTCCCCTTCTTTAACCATTTTTTGGTGGTTGGCAAGTGAAGCTGTATCCCTGCAACCTTTTAAAAAAATTTTACTGAAAAGTTTTCTTGCAGCTGAAAGGACCATTCTATTATGTTGCTGAAGAGAGATCAGACAAAGCATAGGATACCAATTGGTCAAAAGTATTTGCATTTGTCATTTTTGTGTTCATTTCTCAGGACAATAAGGGTTTTGGAACAGTCCCAGAACGAAGAAATTTGACAGAAAAAAACAAAAGCAGTGTCTGAAAATGTAATACTTAGAAAGCAGAAGTAGGCAATGCGTCAAAAGTTTTTCAAGTTTCTCAAGAAACTTGCAGAGACTTTTGTGCGTGAATGAGAGGACCAGAAAGTGAAAGGTAGCTGCAAATTTGGTACACCTCTTTGTTGATGGAAGTCAATAAAAAACTAATCTTTGGAACCCATCACATAAGTTTCAGTTCAAACTTGTAACAAAGTAGAGATTGGACTTCAAATCTTTCAACAAATTTGGGTGGGATAAGGTTAGGTGAAGGCTCCAACGTGCTTTTATTCTTTACTCTGTTCGAATCGCTCTTTGGAAAGTATGCAAGAGTCAAGCTGAGCATCACCATGTCCATTATTTTCTGTCCTTATGAGAAAAGCTTATGTGCCTTACGGTTATGAAGCAGCCAGAAATTGCGTTTTACTTTTTGTTTATTAGGATATTGCGGTTGTCAACTTTCTGATTTTGGTGCAGTACAACAGGAACCTTTCATTTGTTTTATGAAATTGAAATCAACACCTAAGAAGAAGCAAAGAAGAAGAATCTTTGTAATTTTAACATTCAACCTTTGGAATTCTACACTTATTTTAGTTTTAGTAAGCTTTCAAAGCCTAGATTACCAATAAAATTCTAGACAAGAGAGAAATCTCTTTTGAAAAATTTGATGTTAAGTTCAATTAAAATTAATGAATAAATTTTAATTTAATCATGTTCAACCACATGTCAATCTTGATAGATAAATTTTAATTTCTCAAGCTCAATTTGATGGGTTAGGCAAGTTCTTCATACTACAATGGACAACTATGATACAATTGAGACATATTTGGAACATCATAAACTGCATGAATAAGTTAACATAAACTACTTCATAACTTTAGATATTCCAGTAGGGCATTCTCTCGGTTTTGAGAGTTATTCCGGGTCTCTCGACTTGAGAGTCGTTCTCCCCTCTATTATTAGGGTTTGTATAATGGCTTCATCTAGTCAGTTAGCAGAAGATCCTCCTGAGTTGTGTAGCAGCTTGGCCATCTAAGAGGAGGAGGAAGGAGGATTATTCTACGACGATGATAGGTTGGACAACGATGGCAAACAAGGAGCTTTGAAGTGGTACCTTGTGGGAAGATTCCTCACGACAAAGCCTATCAATCTCATAGCGATGAAAAATACTCTTGCTTAAGTATGGATGCTTGTCGAAGGGGTTACAATACGAGAATCGGGCCCAGATAGCTATATTTTTCAGTTTTATCATAAGATGGACTTCGGGCGCATTGTTAGTGGAGGCCCTTGGATGTTCTCTCAATACCTTTTACTCACTTGCCCGCTTGAGTTGGGGGATTCACCTTAGCATATCGAACTCACTAAGGCAAGCTTCTAGGTCCAAGTGCATGATCTGTCGGTGGGATTTATGTTTGAGCAAGTAGCGCAAGATATTGGCAATTTTCTTAACGAATTTGTAGAAGCTGACTATAACAATTTTACAGGGTATAGAGAATGTTTATGCGGATCCGAGTAACACGGGATGTCAGGTGTCCGTTGAAGAGACGGATGAAGTTAAAGAAAGTTAGGTCAAAATAGACATGGGTCAATTTTAAATATGAACGACTATCTACCTTTTGCTTCTTTTGTGGTTTGTTGGAACATTAGGATAAATTCTATTCAAAGCTCTTTGATCTAGGAAAGATTCCTAAAGAATAGTATCCGTATGGGGCTTGGATGAGAGCAGCTAATCGCCGTGTTTCTTCAGTTGAAGAGCAGTGGCTACGAAACGAAGTTTCAATGGTGAAATAGTGGGTAGTTCCACAAGGGCTATGAATATGAAAGGTGAGGTTAATCGGGAGTAGATTTCGGGTAATGAGGAGCAAGATAATCCATTTGCAGATTTAGATAACACTGTGAGGGGAGCAAAGTTAGGGTCTCGTGGAAAATCACATATTAGTTTGGAGTTAAGTGGGTCCAAGGCCATTCAATCGGAAAATCAAATTAGGGATTCTGAAAGTGTGGAGGGGCTAGTGGTTACGAAACATAAACACCTTAGAATCATGGAAGGCAAGCAACACAATGGGCTTAGTTGTGATGGGCCAAAAAACTTGAGTTTGGTAGGTTCTGGTGCAAGGGCCTACTCGAAACAATGAGTACTTTAAGCTAGAACTGTCGTGAGCTTGGGAAACTACGTACAGTGCAATGTTTGGCAGACATGGTGTCTAAAAAGAAACCCAATTTTGTCTTTTTAATGGAGACTATGGTTACGTTTGAGCAGGTAAATTTAGTGCGAAAAAAACTTGACTTTGAAGGTATATTTGTAGTCAACCCGGTGAGGCATAGTAGTGGACTGGCTCTGCTGTGGCGTGAAAGGGACATGACATCTCTAATCAATTTCTCTAGATTTCATATTGATGTAAGGGCCAAGATCACTAGGTTGGAGCCTTGGCGTCTTACGGGTTTCCATGGTATTTCTAGTCGAACTCAGAAGCATGATTCATGGGATTTACTGGTCTCTCTTCGCTCTAAATCTTCTCTTCCTTGGTGTGTATTAGGAGATTTCAACGATATCTAATGTCATAAGGAAAAAGAAGGTCGTGTGTTGCATCTACAGTGGTTAATTAGTCAATTTCGTCAAGCCATCTTTGAAGCTGCTTTAATGGAAATCGGCATAGATGGTTGCCAATTTACATGGGAAAGGGGTGTTGGATCTATCAACTTTGTTCGGGAGCGCCTTGATAGGGTTCTATGTTTGAGCTCTTAGGATCATATTTTTACTCATGCTCGAGTTTTGAACTTAGTCCAAGGTAATTCGAACCATGATGCGTTGTTTTTATCACTGGGGATGGAGTAAAGAAATTCGTATTTAAGTGCTTCAGATTTGAGAATTGTTGGGTAAGGGAGAAGGAGTGCAAACAAGCAGTAATGGAGGGCTGACATATTAGTGTGGAGTGCAATTTTGATGAAAGGGTGCTGTAAGCACTTAGCGCAATGGAGCTCCAACTTTCAAGTTTCGTTCATAACAGTCTTAGCTCAGTTAAAACAAAGGATAAATGAGGTAGCAGATTCGTTGCTCCAAAGTGACAAGGTGATTTTCATAGTGCTAAAAGGGGGTCTCACGAAGTGCTTAGAAAATAGGAACCGTTCTGGAAGCAAAGGGCCATTGGGAGATTTTATTGTCCAATACTTTGAGGGTCTATTGGGGGGGGGGCATTGCACTGAGGTCTTGCGATGTGTTCCTAAAAAGTTAACGGATGAAGATAACTCTTTGCTCTCTTAACCTTTCACGAAGAAAGAGGTTCATAATGTTATTTTTGATATGCACCCAGACAAGTCCCCTGATCCTGATGGTTTAAACGCTTGCTTTTTTCAAAAATTTTGAGATGTGGTAGGCCCTGTGGTCACTAAAGAGGCTTTGGACATCCTAAATTCTGATAGGTCTTTTAGCTCTTTCAATTCAACCTTATTGGTTTTGATTCCTAAAAAGAAGAGGTCTGGTAAAATTGTCGAGCTCAGACCTATAGCACTTTTCAATGTTTTTTATAAGATTATGTCCAAAATGATTGCTAATCGTTTGGAGTTGCTGTTGCCTCAAGTGATTTCAAAATCACAAAGTGCCTTTGTGCCAGGGAGGTTGATTGCACCGAGATCTTGCGATGTGTTCCTAAAAGGTTAACGGATGAAGATAACTCTTTGCTCTCTCAACCTTTCACGAAGAAAGAGGTTCATAATGTTGTTTTTGGTATGCACCCAGACAAGTCTCCTGGTCCCGACAGTTTAAACCCTTGCTTTTTAAAAAAATTTTGAGATGTGGTAGGCCCTGTGGTCACTAAAGAGGCTTTGGACATCCTAAATTCTGATAGGTCTATTAGCTCTTTCAATTCGACCTTATTGGTTTTGATTCCTAAAAAGAAGAGGCCTGGTAAAATTGTCAAGCTCAGACCTATAGCACTTTTCAATGTTTTTTATACGATTATGTCTAAAATGATTGCTAATCATTTGGAGTTGGTGTTGCCTCAAGTGATTTCAAAATCACAAAGTGTCTTTATGCCAGGGAGGTTGATTTTAGATAATGCTATCATTGCCTTCGAGATTCTCCGTTGGCTTAAAAGGAAACGTCAAGGGAAGGAGGGTATGGTGTCGCTCAAACTGGATATAAGTAAGGCTTACGACCACATTGAGTGGTCATTTTTGGCACAAATGCTTTAAAAATTGAGATTTTACGCTAATTGGGTTCATAGAGTTCTTGATTGTGTCTCGACTGTAAACTTCAGCTTTTTTGGAGGTAGATGGGAGTTTGGTTCGATTTATCCAGGCAGAGGTTTGTGACAGGAAGATCTTTTATCTCCCAACCTTTTTATCCTGCGTGTGGAAAGGTTGTCAGCCTTGCTTTAAAGGGATGAGATGGGAAGGCAGCTTTATGGGATTAAAATAGTTATTGGAGCTCTTTCGATTTCCCATTTATTCTTTACTGATGACAGTTTTATGTTTTTTAGGGCCTATCAAGAAGAGGCATTGCAAGTGCAGTTACAAGTAAAACAATATGAATACACTTCTAGCTAGTTGATTAATTTTGACAAATCCAACATTTACTTTAGTCAAAACACTACGGAGACTATGAAAAGTGTGGTGATCAGATGTTTAGGTGTTCAGCAATCGGCACATCCAGGTAAATATTTTGGTTTGCCTTGAATAATTGGGAGGGAAAAAAGGAAGTTTTTAAGTATATGGTTGATAGAGCATGACAAAGAATTCAGGGTTAGTGTGGTACCACTTTGTCAAAAGCTAGTAAAGAAGTTATGGTCAAAAATGTTTTACAACCCATTCCTCTCTATATTATGAATGTGTTTCTTCTCCCGGTAGATACTTGTAATCAGCTAGAAAAAAAATCATGAATTCGTATCGATGAGGAAAAGGAAAGTGAGAGGGTGGAGTTCATTGGATGCGGTGGGATAAGTTGAGTAGGAAAAGGGATTATGGGGGTCTCGGCTTTAAGAGTGAGCGAGATTTCAATATTGCTACGCTAGGTATGGTGGGGTGGCGGTTGATAACTAACAAGGAAGCTTTGTGTCAGGTGTTGAGGGATAAATATTTTCCCTGTGGTAGTTTTCTAAATGCTACTTTAGGAAGTAATCCAAGCTTTATTTGACGGAATTTGCTAGCAAGCCAGGAATTGTTAAAGAGTGAATGCAGACTTTGTGTGGGAGACGGCGACTCGATTAAAATTTTTAATGAAATCTATTTACCTGATGATGATTTTCCTTATCTTTATACTAGTAATAACACTGGTATGGATGATGTGTGTGTGAAGGAATTGCTTGTCCCCAACACAAGCCGATGGAACCTAAATCTTATGAGGGAGATTTTTTTGCGAAAGGGATGTGAAGCTCATACAGGGAATTCATCTAAGCAGTATGTCGAGACAAGATTGGTAGAAGTGGAGGTGGGAACAAAAAGGTCACTACTCTGTGAAATTCGCTTATAAGATGCTACAGGATTGTACTTTGGTCATAGATGAAGGAGGGTGTATTTTTTAGTGATTACTGTGGAAACTACAAGTGCCTCCAAAAGTAAATCATTTCTTATGGCGTGCATTGTCCAATATTCTTCCAACCAAGATTAATTTACACAAGAAGAAGATAGTTGAAGATGCATTGTGTCCCCTTTGTCAAGAAGACCCTGAATCTATTGAACACGCTCTTTTGTGGTGCATCAAGGTTCAGTATTGTTGGGATTGATTATATTTGGTAAGACCTGGTAGCGGTTTCAATCTCACACATTGGATCACTGAAGTGGTCCTCAAGCTAGGAATGTCCTAACAATAGACTGTTGTTATGTGCTTGTGGTGTTTGTGGAATAGCAGGAACGTTGTCGTCTAGGGATGGAGTCTATTGTCTGTTTCTGCGGTGTTGTGGGCTGTACATAATGCTCTCAAAGAGTGGGAGGAAGCGAACATCATCACAAATGATCCAACGTAGCATGACGCAAAGGGTGGGCATCTTTTTAGCTAGAACCTACCTATGGATGGACATTTTAAATACAACTTGGATGCAACTCTGGATGTTTCTATAAGAAGAATCTCTTGTGATAGCTTGATTCGAGATCATCATGGTAACATCATTAATTTACTTGCTACGATTTCCGATGTTCCTCCTGATCTTACTCTCGCAGAAGCACTTTGTATGAAAGAAGTTCTAACCTAGATAAAACTTAATAACATAATATGTAATGCGATTTAATCAGATTGTCTTCTACTTGTCAATGCTCTTAAGGTTTATCTTATGCAGGGGTGGTTATATCAGACTGTAAAGTTCTTCTACTCGAGCTTCGATAAATTGACGTCTGCCATGATCAGCGAACTAGGTAGCCCATGCTATAGCTAGGAAGGCTTTGTTCCAGCCTGATTTTGCAAATTGGGGAACTCATATTCCTCAATTTGCGATTAATATTTCTTGTTTTGAGTTTAATTTTTTTGATGTAATTTAGCCAGGTTCTTTTCATCGAACTTATGGATCTAAGTCGGGTGTAATAGGGGGGGGGGTCTATTGACTCGGGTTAGCTTGGGCCATTTGCTTCGGTTTTTTCCTGGTCATTTTATTAGTAACATAATTATAAGTTTCAACAAAAAAATTAACATAAAAGGAGACAACCACTCCCTGTAGCATCTCAACAACATATCTTTCCAAGGAAATTGAGATCCATTTCATATTTGCAAGGGGACAGAAATTTAAAGAATAAAAGTGAAAACAAAAAGGGAAAAATGAAACTTGCTGGAGTATTTTAATGTGTACAAGATTCAACACTCCTGCAAGCAGATTAAACACAGATTGTTAAACAAATAAAAAACTGCAAAAAACTGATACTGTTTCCAAATGGTGAGGAAAACACAAGTACCTAATTTAGTTGTAGTAATGGTTTACAACACAGAATCAAGCAGAAGCCTTCAGGTCCTAAGACCTTGTCGCTCGCATCCATTCTACAAAATTGTCCAGGATCAATGGCCACGCAAGCTCTGGATCATAATTACTCATCTCTGGAAAGCTAATCTGTTATAGAACAACTGAAGCTTCAACCGAATCCCAAGTATAAAGAACACACAGCAGGTGCAGGCAATAGTAGCTCAATGAAAATTTGCAATTAAGTTAAAAAGTGAATTGAACTCTGTGTAGGTGTGTTTTCGTGTGCAAAAATTGCAACAAGCTTCCTTCTCTATGATATTAATTTTAGCACAATCCAAAAGGAAATTCATTTGTATTCAGATTCTTCTTTGTCGATGTATGCAAATGCATCTAAAAACGTACTTATCAGTAATGATAGTAACTACAGCCCAATAAAAATCCTGCTGATACGCGGAATCTGGAAAAGTCTAATGGTATGCATCCTTACCTCTAACTAATAGAGAGGCTGTTTCTAAAAACTTATCAATAACGATAGCATCCTAAAATAAAAAGAAAATTAACAGACACCACAGTAAGTTCTGCTATGATATTAGCAAGGAATTTCGAACAGTTTGAGCCAAATCTAGCAGTACCTCATTGCAAAATCGGTAAAAGCCCATCCACTGGTCCAAGTTTATGACCTTGTAATCATTCTGAATCTGCAATTATTGCATGAAACAAGGTTTTCTTGGTCATCCTTGTTATATGTAGACATATACTGTCAAGAATGAAGGTAACTCATGCATATAAAATGCACTCTCTACTCAGTCAAACAAAATGGGATCTGTGCATCAATATCATTCATTAACATTGAAATATGGCTGTCTCAATTTTGTACATAAATGAATTTAGACAATCACCTTCAGGTACTCGACAAAGTAATCCACCTGAGCACGAAAATGAGACCCTAAAACAAGATCCAGCAATTGGCAGATGCTCTCTATGTCTATACTCTTCTGTTTCTCCTCTGTAGAAATTTAGTTGAAGCAGCATAAATAATAGATAAAGAGGCAAACATGCAAATGCACTGCTTTGAAATTACAATTACCTGTTAGGCAATACCGAAATGCATAGGAATAGAAATCTACAAAGTTTGATGGCCTCTTAACCTTGATAACATCAGAAAAGAAGATCAGAATAGTTCCAACCTTCCAGGGCGTAATTGTTATGCATCTTATACTGTTATTCATAGAGTAAATCAATCAACAATATAAGGAAAAACATCCATCACATACCTCTTTCTCTAGCTCCGGAAGGGCCTTCTTCAATTTATTTACAGTGTCAGCCCTTACTGCTCTTAGGCCTCTACGCCACTCCTCCTGTTGACAATAATATATGAGTTTTAGAACATGGAGATAAGGGAAGAAAGTTGGGGGAAGGGGAAGCACATAAGTTACCGGCAATGGTTAGCGGAATATAACCAATGAGTTGAGCACATAAGCCACCGGCAATGGTTAGTGGAAAATAACCAATGAGTTAACAGTATGAAACAAATGTCAACTACCTGAATGCATAAAATTTTGCAATTTTTGAGGACTCGGTGCTTAGAAAAGAAAACGAGATTAATCGTCCGTAGTTAATAATCATACATGCATGTCTACAGTGTATGAATGTGAGCAGCCTAAACCAGGCACTTGCGCAAATAATAGGGATGGATTGATATTGAACAAGAATTATGTTCCTTACCAGTGTGAAGTACCCCTGCTTTTCAGCTCTCATTTTCCTGATATCCATATTCAGGAGTTGTTAACATAGAAGCTTAAAGCATGATATGGAGCGCCATCAAATGTGACTTACCAAGCAAGCATCAAGATTCTAACATCAGTGTGATCCACCTCCATATCTGAACATAGAGCTTCAATTCCTTCTGGACTGTTGAAATAAAAACAATTTAAGAGTATACATGCCAGAATGGAAATACACACTAACATGATGGAAATGAATGATCTCAAATTACTTGGGAATCAAAATGGTTGATTATTCCGATAATAATAAGATATAGGAATGTCCTTCACCAAGTACGCATGAAGAACAACTAACCACTATCCATCCCTGTTATAGCCTTTTCTTTTTCCAACATCA
The DNA here is from genome assembly GCA_029829435.1 of Erythroxylum hondense. Lineage (NCBI taxonomy): Eukaryota > Viridiplantae > Streptophyta > Magnoliopsida > Malpighiales > Erythroxylaceae > Erythroxylum > Erythroxylum hondense. The sequence goes on along the minus strand of JANKYF010000005.1, from coordinate 9,063,158 downwards.
TTTTCTTAGATTCCCCAAGCTCTCCTTATTACCTTCGAAGAAATGTGCACTGTATCCTAATGAAGGCAGTCCAACTTATCAACTAGAACTTCAGATTTACTAGTTATAAATTTGTGACACTTCCTATTAAGATCAATTGACCAAAAGATCACCTTTGATAAACAAAGATAGAGTTTCAAGATCCTTTCAGTTTGGCTATTAGGATGCTCCTTTTCTCTGAGATGTCACTGGAAAGAGAATGATATTACTGTATCCATACTGCAGTCAAACTACGAAATCATTTTTGCAAAATCTACCAAATGGACTTCTACACGATACTTCATTTTCCACAAATAACGTCCAATCCTTACTTTCCCACGCCTTCCCAATATAAAATTCACATTCTCAAGTTATATAATGAAACTGATAAGGCCAGAAATAAAGGATCTCAGAATCACCAAAGGCTTATAAAGCTAAGAAAAAGCAAATTAGGATGATCTTATGCGATATGACATCTTTCCGACTAAGAAATATTATGCCTAATCAAATACAATCCATAGACAGAAGTTCTTTCACAACAGTCTCCAGTTAATTGAATAACACTCAAGTAGCGAAAAGATCAGCTTGCAATTTCATTGAAAGTTCATCTCAATATGAGAAGGTAAGCATATTTTATAAAGCATCAGAAATTGAATTCCATAGCCAAACAGAGAAGAACTTACTCAATCATACTAGAAGAACTATTTGCATACGAGTAAAATAGGTTATCAATTCGCTCCATCTCTTTTGAAGATGCTTTTCCAGATGCTGGACAAAGAAAATTAAGAAGCAACAAACTTAATTCAACATCATCTCAAAATGTCATTTTAAAAGTGTAGGGAAGCATCAACGGCTGGTAATTGCAAAACAAAATTTGGTAACTTAAAATCCGTTCTGACACAAAGTTTGGATTTTGGAAACTTAAATATCAATTGTGTATGAAACATGAACAAACATGAAGTATCTGTGGAACATATTGAGCAATGGGAGTTATTTATAACAAATTACGAAAGAGAAGCAATCATTCTTGTAACGGAAATCCAAAGAAAAGGAAAAGAAAGATTCTACAATTGCCAACCTTTTGTGGCAGATTCCTAATTTTTCATTTTGACCAGCATGGAGCAACTGAAAGAACATGCTCCTCTTATTCACTCCTTTGTACTGCCTTCTTTCCTTCATTTTCGTCCATTTCGATACAAGCTTATCCTTATTGACTTTTCTATTTCCTATCGATTCATTTTCTCTTCAACTCATTATCTCATCTTTGCAGCTTCTCATACTTAATTGTTTGCCTCATTTCAGACAGCAACCATATTAACAAGTTGGTTTCATTAAAGTCCCCCAACTATGAGCCCTCTAGTATTTCAACCCCCATCAAACAAAATCCAAGGAAACATGAAAATTACTACAGGATTTCAATCTACAACCAAAAAAAAAAAACGAAATACACTAGTTCTGATCATCAAAGAAGCATGAAAGAGGCTATGCAGAAGCAACTTACGATCAGTGAACTCACTATCAAATCGGTTAAAAGTACAGATTTTGAATCCAACCCAAAAACAAAAACAGGAAAAGAAACAAAACTAAATCAACCAGAAACAAACCTAATGTGGATTTCTTGATCTCCGCAAAAGTTGAATAAGGCAAAAAGGGAATTACCAGAGCGAAAGAGATCGGAAGCAGAATAAGTAATCGGAGTAGTGGAATTGGCTTGACCCGTTTTCCTAGATGCAGACTGACGCATCTTCAACAACACCATCCCAGAAAACCAAAAAAAACGCAGAAACCAAACAAAGACACAAACTTTAGGCAGAAACAGAGCAATCGAGAGAAACAGAGAGAAAGACAGGGAGAAGAAAAGAGACCTCGAGCTAGAGAGCCAGAAAAAGGAAGCTTCCTCGTTGCTCTCTAGAAATGCTTTGTTGCTTCAGTCCAAGTGATATATACCCACACAATTATCAGCTCAGCTATGGAGTTTCGTTTTCCTTAACTTTTTTTTCCCCTTTTATCAAATTTCCCCTGTTTTTTTTTTTAATTCCCCTGTTATTTGTTACTATCATTTAGAAATTAGTGTCGGTTGAAATATAAATACATTAAGAAACACCAAAGTTTTAATTTCATTCTAAAAGAGCCACTTTTCACTTTTGCTTGTTGTTAGATGTTAAACAATGTTTAGTTTTTGTTTTGTGATTGGTGGGTTTGGTTTTGGTGTAGGTGTGGCAGAGTAGCAGAATCCAGCGTCGCCTGCCATCTGAATTCACTTTTCACGTGTGCTTATGTACGACTTGACCTAGTACACTAATCCTTAAATATGGCCTCATTCACTTCTTACCATTTCACTTGCTGCTTCCTTTTACGAACATGCTTTGGCAGCCTTTTAATTCTGTCTTTTTATGAGTAAGACAGGGCCTTCCTTCTTCTTACCATTTGATTCCACAAATATTTTAGTTCATTTCAAGAATTTATTTAACATATACCTGAAAATAGATGTTGCAAGAACCCAAAAAGGGGTACTCTTTACCCCTTTCATTTGCTCTACTTATCTTTTTCTTTGGTCCTTACCATGCATTTTGCTAAAAAATAAGAGCACCTTTCACTTATAAGAAATAATCCAGAAAAACTTATATTGCTATTCCTGACTTGAAATCATGAGAAAAAGGAGAGGTACAGTTTTGCTTGTATTTTCCCGTTTGCTTTTTACTTTTCAACCAAGGAAGAATAGGAAGACAGAAAGTAACAACTCAACCATACATATAAATCATTAAAACGATAGGCCCGCTGGATTTCAAATTTCTTTTCAGCTTTACAGCAACCAGAGGAAGGTGCTCCACCAAGAAGGGCCATGAAGGTTTGAGCCAGGTAATAGCTGTCAGCTTAATGCACAACTTGCTTCAATTTGGAACATATACTGCACACCTGTAACACATGCTTCTGGTGAACAAAGATCAATGGCTGGATATATGAACTGGCTTGTAAAAGAATTCTGATTAGTAAAATGACTCTTGCAGTCGAAATATCTGTGTTCTTCACCATTTTGGGGGAGATTGATAGATGCTTTGATCGTATCCATGTTATTGTTATAAAAATTTTACCTGCTGGAAAAGGATTTTCTGTAATGCTGCTAAAGAAGGTATCCAGGGTGTCAAGACGGAGCAGCCATCTCTGAGAGATAGCACGTAAAGAGAGACACTGCATCCTGCAAATGGTTTGAGTGGCGGTCTTCTGGAACTGGTGCAATAAAAACAGTGTCAAAACAGCTTAACTGACCATCACGTGATGAGCCCTCACTGATATTGGATAGAAGCAATTCACAGATCTCCTCTGCCATCATCGAATATGCTACCCTGCAACATTGACAACTAGAATTGTAAATGGCTAGAACATAGAGGCTTCCTATGACTAGTTTTTAGCTTGAGTTCCACTTGGCAGCCATTTTTGTCTCCATTTCATAAGGCAACAAAAATGATTTTGTCAACAAACGTGATGGTGAATTGCCTCCTAGAAAATAAGTAATGATCTTGTGGTGAAAAAAATTTATAATACCTTGCATCAGTGGGCAATTGGTTACCCAAAACTGCTAAAGATTCATTAAGATGACCAAGAAAGTCTCTGCAGGCAGATTCTTTGCTGTCTAAAGATTCCTGCAAAATTATCAATTCAAAGTAGAGAATAAGAGTGAGAGGAAGGGCGAGAGATAATCAAATAATAATGCATTTAACACATAAAAGAACAAGAGTCGAGAAAAACAAATTGAAATAATATCATTGCCAAAGATGGTAAGTGTAATAATGTTGTCAAAACCATACATTGTCTGATAGTTTACTTCAAATATACCAAACAAGTAATGAGCCTTATCTTCTATGATACTAAAAAGCACTCCAACTAGCGGGCAAAACTAAGGTAAAAAAAAAAAAAACCAACAAAAGGGATTTGAAAGCAATTTAATTTAGCATAGTTAAGGTTTTAGTTCCTTCTTTGGATTTCGCAACAGTTAGTCCATTAAGGGGAAGGGGGCAAACCGCTAAAATGGATGTTAAGCAATCAGACTAAGTTTGAAGTACTTACCCAGATACTATCAACAAGAAAAATTCGAATATGTCATACGAAAACTATAATTATTGAAGTGGCTGGCATGAACTATATTTGCAGGCATATTTTCGTATGAGTTAGCAAATCCACTTGCATTTCAATTGATCTACAACAAGTGCTGCACAATATACCAAATAAGACAAGCGTTAAAGGATGTAATGTCCTTGAAAATATTTTACCAGTTCGCTCATAGCATTGTCTTCTTCCAGAAATGAACTTCGTATCAAATAGAATGAAATATACATTGCAGCTCCCAATTCCCAATTTTCAATTTCAGACTTGTGGCCCTCCATCGATGTTGCAAGCCTCCATATCTCCGAGTGGTTGGCTGCATCAAATAGATGTTAGACTGCATCATGTAGACCTATAACTCATCGTATCAGTTTCCTAACTATGAGTTGACTTTAACCCATTGTATCAGTTTGCTATCTATGAGTTGTAAGTACCAAGGCCAACAAATAGTGAAATTGAAAACTATGTTCTTTAAAAAATTTCCATCCCCTTTTCTTTTTGTATATGTGTGTGTGCATGCTTAATTAGGGGCATGACACAAAACCTGGGATTAGGAATCCCATAAGCACTTTTACCATATAATAAACTTTATCCATCAATTAATTTAAGAATAAGTTGTGAAATTTTACCTGACAAAAATAAAACGGGGGCAATTGAAATCATGAAAATAGAGTGAGCTTTTTGCCAATTTTCACAGCCAAGAAAGTGTTCAAGGGCCTTTGTGAAATCTCCATGGTAACTAAAATAAATTGCCTGCACAACAGGCAAAAGGGATCAGCTACAACTCAAGATGCTCCATAAGAGCAAACACATTTTCTTTTGCGGAGTGGAGAGGCACCACAACTCAACGGACAGATTTGGGTTTGTCCATATAAATGTTAACCTAGGTTGTCTAAAGCAGGGTATCCTTACAAACAATTAATTATCCAGTCTTTGAGTCTCTCATGCACATGAAAGCAATAGATCAAGATACAATTACAAAATGAAAAATTGATTCAACATCAGCATAATAAGGTACAAAAAGAAAATAATTTAAAAAAAGAGTTACAGAAAGAAAATAACATACCAAAGCTTCATGCAACCATGCAGATGGAACACCGAGTTCATTGATAAAGTCTCTCTGTGATTGATCTGTGTTCCAAGTTTCACAATATTGAAACAAAATCTCCCGAATAAGGGTAGTGTGGAGATGAGGATAATTGTCACAATAAGGCATGTGGAGTACCACATAGATTGCCCAATGACATTGTTCAACAGACAACAGCTGAGATACCAGACCCATGTCAAGAACTTGAAGATCATTTGAAGAGAAAATGCCAACAGCTTCTAAAACTGCTCGCTGATGCCAAATCATGTGGTAGTCTAGTGGGTCATTTGTTGAAGAGAAGGCACTAAACATGGTCTTTGTAAAGCCAAAATCATTACTTCCATTGGCATGAAGAAGCATAAGGTAATATGAGAGATCAAAGTGCTTCTCACCGAAATTTACAGTCTCTTCCAATAGTCCTTCGTCAATGTAGATAGGTTTTGGAATTGGAGCCTTACACTCATCAAGAAGATGTTGATAAGTTCGAAAGATAATCGGCAACGGTGTGTTAGGGGCTAGTTGATACCACATCAATAACCCTAAGAACCTTTTCCAATCAATTTCACTGCCATCCAAAGAATCATGAATGTTACCCCCAAGCAACTCATAAAGCCTTATTCTTTCTTTCTCAATGAAGTTGAAGTCTAGGCCATTTATCCTCCATCTATCAAGTTGCTTTGAAACATCAGCACGATTCACTACAGACCCACCAGCCTGACTTAACAAACAAGCCAGCCTCACATCTCCTTTAGAAGCAGCTAATTCTGTGGCGGCATCTAGCTGCCGTCCAGTTAGGAGCGAAAATGTGTGTTCTAGATAACTTGATTCATTCAAGGAGCTTACCTCCTCCTGAACTCGATGACAAACACTTTCTTGCAACCAACAACTGAACTCTGCTCTTCGGATAAGAGGCAGAGCTTCCTCATCCACTTCTGGAGAACTTTCCTTCATATCTTGCATCATCTCTTCCTCATTATCAGCAGCAATAGATTTTAATTGTCCAGTATTTTCCCTTTCTGAGAAAAGAACCTTTATCAACTCCCAGATCATGACCTGGTGCATCAAAACCAAACGTGAAGAGGATGAGAGCCCTGGTACCTCCAGCTGCCTCTCAATGATGTCTATATAACTGCGACATATATCCGAAAGCATGAGACGATTGCAGACAGCTTTTTGAAGCTTCAATCTGAACGAACCCACTTCAATTTCTTTTATTTCGTGACTGATTTCCTTAAAAAGCTTTAAGGGGGAATCAAAACCAAACTCAATAAGTTCCTTTCTGGATTTGTTATTCTCGTCCCTTGCTACTTTGTCAATTGCAACTTTCTCTACATTGATCACTGAAGTTAATAATGCCTTGTTGCTTCCAACTGGAGAACCAGTATGAACAAGAACTCCATTTGGTCCCCACCCTACACGAAATGACCTACCCATAAACAAACCAGCATCAACTATGTTCCGAGAATGGTTTCTAGTTACTGGTGTCTGATGCTTCAGGTCCAGCTTGAAACCTTCTGCCTTTATCATTTTTGACGGCAAGCCCTTGTTTTGTTGGGCCATGAGAATGTTTCTTGAAGAGCTAGAATGTAAACTACCAGGATTATACTCAAGAAGAGGCAAGGGAGTTTTTCGTACAAGAGGAGGACTAAACTTAGGGATCATCTTCTGGTTATAATTCTGTAAAGGAGATTTCATGCTTTCCTTTCTGTAAGATGACTTCTGATTAGCAGTGTCACTGATATCTTCAAGCTCATCTTCTTCCTCAACAGGAAACATTAGCATCCTCATCTCTTTCATCCTTACAGGATCAAGACCAAGATGTGCAGGAAGAGAATGATATAGCATAGGTGCAGCAGGCTCCAATTCTACTTGGTCAGTTTCTTGATCCACGTCAAGGACCTCATCATCATCATTCAGCTGAACAGGATCTTGAACCGTTGGGAGATCATCCATCGTAATGTCTTCTTCATCATCATCAGTCAAACCAAATCTGCTGAAGTGGGAAACTGAGAACTTCCAATTGCTACTTGTTGGGTTGAATGAAATAAACTCAGCTCCCTGTCTCTCCATACTCGCCCTCAATTTCTTGGCAACATCATTTACCCAGTCTGTCCTTACGTTCGATGATATCTGTAGAACCAATGTCACTTCAGCCGGCTTGTTGAGTCCCTGTCCAACCGGAGGCTTAGGACTTTCATCTTCATAAACAACCACTTCATGCCTACGAAACTTAACAATCTTATCCAAATCCAACCACCTAACATCAGTCTTACCAAAAAACCTAATGGACCCATAACCAAACCTTCCAACACTGAAATCAGGAACTCGACCACAGTAACCAGGATCAGCCAGTTCACGGGCAACTAAATCCATCTCACAAGGTTCCATATAATAATCCTCACCAGTCAAGATAGGTAAGAAAGCTCCAAACTTAGTTAACATCTCACACGGTAACTCATCGTTCGAAGACAACCTTCTTTTCTTGCATTGAGCATGTAAATCTGAAGTACCCATTTCAAAACCCACTGCACTGGAACTACGCATAGAAGCACTGCTTCTTGAACTACGAATACCCCCTGCTACGAAAAAAAAAAGAACATGAATACCTCACCGAGGAAGTTGAGCTCTTGAAGGTTTTCTTCGAATTTCAACTAAAAAATAGAATCAAAAGCTCTTACAAACTATGTTGCTTGCTGGTCTGAAGCTAAAAAACAAAAACGACGTTTAAAAGTTCATTAACCTATTTCAGCAAACACCTTATACACAATACAATAAACACAAAGCGACGAAACTTAAAGCACTAAATTACCAGAAACCGGGAGGAGAGTAGAAGATGGCATTAGACAAGAAGAAGAAGAAGTCAGGGAGCCCAAGGACTTTTAAGGCTTAAGCGACTTTCAGTTGGGTTTGGGTGGAACCACCAACTCCGGTTGTCCGTCGTTCATGGAGTGGAAGTCCAGAGACACCCATCACTGAGGTCCGTTTAAGGGATCGCACAGAACAAAACGGCATGCCGTAATACCCGAGGGTAATTTAGTCTTTTCAAATAGGGATAAATGTTTTCTCTTTCGAGTTGATTTAGAGCTCGCGACTGCCCGCGCTGGCCTAGAAAGAATCCGACTCGTCGGTCGTCGGAGACTTGGAAACTTCACACTCCTAACTCTCTCTGTCTAGCTTTCTTCAATTTGAGTGCTACAAAAATGGCTGCTTTTGGAGCTGCCACTTCTAATCAAAACCCTAACAAGTCGATTGAGGTAAATGAGCATTGTTCTTATCTGAGTCTTCTTTTCTTAGCTTAATGATTGATTTCTTAGGGCTTTGAATGATTTTATTCTAATATTGATTGCTTGTTGGATGAGCGCAATAGGTACTTCAACCTCCTAGTGACTCGGTGTCGAGTCTCAGCTTCAGTCCTAAAGCCAACTTTTTAGTTGCCACTTCCTGGGACAATCAGGTTTTACTTTTCCCCCTTAGTTTTGTTTTAATACTTTGCCATCTTTTCTTTTTCTTCGCCATGGATGGATTTAAGTGAAATGGGAGCTATCTCTACTTGTTTAATGAATGTTGATTATGTGATTTTGAAACAATTGTATAGGTGCGATGTTGGGAAATCTCAAAGAGTGGAGCAACTGCAGCTAGCGTGCCTAAGGCTTCCATGGCTCATGACCAACCTGTGATGATCACTTTGTATTTACGAAGCCACCTTTTAATCAATATCCGGATTCCAATTCTTACTCTTTTGCTTTGATTCTTTCTTTCAGGTTTTGTGCTCGACTTGGAAGGATGATGGTACCACCGTCTTCTCTGGAGGATGTGACAAGCAAGTCAAGATGTGGCCTTTGCTTTCCGGAGGCCAATCTGTGACTGTTGCTATGCATGATGCCGCTGTCAAAGAAGTTGCTTGGATTCCTGAGATGAACCTCTTAGTCTCTGGGAGTTGGGATAAGACGCTCAAGTAGCATTCTTTTCCTTATTATAGTGCTAAGCAATTTCCTTTTTTCTTTATAAGTTTTGAATATTACATTCATTGATCTGGGAGTAGTATCTAAATGACTCTCTGAATTCTGCCTGAAGTAACTTTGTCACTTTGTTGATAGGAATTCAACCTTAGTTTGTTGTGGGCAATGTTATGCTTTTTGCTTCATTTTATCTTCGTCTTTATGAATGTTCTGAATTTGATATGCATTCTCAAAAAACTTACATTCTATTTACACTTGGGTCCTTATTGATTGTTTTTTGTTGGCCATGTATAGGTACTGGGATACAAGACAGTCGAATCCAGTTCACACACAACAGCTTCCTGAGCGCTGTTATGCAATGACAGTGCGGCACCCGTTGATGGTTGTTGGAACTGCAGACAGGAATCTTATAGTCTTCAATTTGCAAAACCCTCAGGTAATCTTTTCTTGTGTTATTGGATCATTTTTTCCTATGTTTTGTGTGTGTGTGAGAGAGAGAAAGACAGAGAGAGAGAGAGAGAGAGAGAGAGAGAGAGAGAGCAAGTGAAGATGATTAAAACATCTCCTGAGAAACAACTATGGTTATAGTATGACATTTTGGACTACTGACCAGAATAGAATACGTCCAAGTGTTAAGCTTCTATGAATGATTCAACAGATATTCTTGAATTTATTTCATTGATATCAATTCATTTTATTTGCACCTTTGATTGGCAGAAGTATATTGTCAAAAGCATTCTGATGAAAATTCTTCTATTTTGATGGCATCTTTTAAGCCTAATAAGTTTTAACAGTATTTCATGCCTTATAGTGCCTTGGGCTGTACATTGAATAAAATCTTTTTACTTTAGAAGAGAATCTAACAGAGTTCTTCAGAACAAAGGGTTAACCCTTACAGATTTCTCTGAAATTAGGATATCTAGAAAATAGAAACTTTTGAATTCGTCTGGGAAATGGCCTGGAAATATGTTTGAGGCATCAATTTATCATGTGATTTCTTCTTTCTACTTAAATTGGACATTGGTAAGGTGATTAGGAGTTCTATGGTTTTGGATTTGAGATGATCCATGTGAAGTTACCCAGGAAATGAAGAACCATTATGCCCTAACAGACTAAAAATCAGTGATCTTCAGTTGTACCTTTTTCTTGTTCTGTATCCTTTGCAAATCATTGTTTGATTCTGAGTGTCGTGAAATGGTAACAGACCGAGTTCAAGAGAATAACTTCTCCCTTGAAGTATCAAACAAGATGTGTTGCAGCCTTTCCTGACCAGCAGGGCTTCTTGGTATGCTCTCCTGTTCTATGTATGATTTCATATGTTTGTGGCACTTGTCATCTATAGATCTCTGTGATTCACTGGCGCGGAGTCGAATCCATCCCTCTGTAGCTCTTGCTGGCTAGTTATCATTTGAACTCAAACTCAGTTGTTTAACATGCTTTACAATCATTCACAAAAACCACATTTAGCATCAGTTTTCCATGGGTTGAGATTCATCATTGTTTAGGCATGAAAATTTCTATTTTCCTTCTTCTTTTTGTATCTCATGGGTGGTAAAATAAATATAAAAATATTGGCTGTATTAACTAAATTGTATGTTTTTGGGTAGGTTGGTTCAATAGAGGGCAGAGTTGGTGTGCAACATCTTGATGATGCACAGCAAAGCAAAAACTTCACTTTCAAATGCCACAGAGATGGCAATGAGATATACTCTGTCAACTCCTTGAATTTTCATCCAGTAAGTTTGGGTTGCTTGTCAGTATCCTCAATCATGCTTCACTTTTGCTTTCATGTTAACTGGATACTCGATCCTATATATCAATTTAATTAACTGGAGAGACTGAAGATATCTAAGATCACTGTTGCTAGTTGCTGATTTTGGTGATTCCTTTAACTTAACATGTAGCTCTTTTCTGCAGGTCTATCACACCTTTGCTACTGCAGGTTCTGATGGTGCTTTTAATTTTTGGGACAAGGATAGCAAACAAAGGCTCAAGGTTTGACTTAACCCGTCTCATAAGTGCTAATCCAAATTTTCTGGATTTCTGTGTTGTTTTTTGGGGACAACTCTTCTACTTCTGATCAAAAAAATATATATTTGAATTTTTGCAAGTTTCACCCATATTTCCTCTTTTCGTGGAAGTATTGATAGCTGTTTTTTTTCCTTTCCTTCAAAAATGTACTTTAGTCATGACATCATGTTACTGGAAGCGTGTCATATTCCCCTTGGACAATACATGCATATAGGTTATGGCTTGTCCTTAAAAAAAGTTCATAAGGAACAGCATTATTTTCTACTATAACACTTTTTTCTGATCACAGGCGATGTCGCGATGCCCACATCCTATACCCTGTAGTACTTTCAACAATGATGGCTCAATATTTGCCTACTCGGTATGCCTCAATTTCCTGATATAGATGGACTGCATCTATATACGCTTCCTCTCCACCGTCATCTTCTCCTTCTTTACCTAAAAAAGTGCAATATGCTTCTTTTATGTTGAACACTTGTGGATCTTATTTCTTCATTCAGAAATGTCATTTTTCTAGTCTTTCACGGTTTACCTAGAATTTACTAGTTTGGTAAAGATGGTTGCTGTTATGCTTCTTTTGATCTTCTCTAGGTTTGCTATGACTGGAGTAAAGGTGCTGAAAACCACAACCCGGCAACAGCAAAAACTTATATCTATCTGCATTTACCACAGGTTGTAGTTTGTACCATCTTTCGGTTTTACTGAATATCTAATGCAACATAAGAAGGAAATACTATATATAACTGTCTTCACTTTTTAATACAGGAAGCTGAGGTTAAGAGCAAGCCCCGAGTGGGCACAAGTGGTAGAAAGTAGGGACGCATTTTATAAGACGAGTTGGAGAAGTGTTTTTATCTGAGATGGGCCTCGATTATGACATTTTCATTTTGAGTATTGTTGTCAATAGCAACTTGGGGTTAGGAACAGAGTTGCCCATGCAGGTTATTGTTTTATTTTCTTGCCTTTTGTATTCCTTAGTATTTGAGTTGCAACATGCATAGCTTGAGATGTGCTAGTTTTCTCACAGTTCTTTGTGCAATAGTCCTGCGACCTGACAGTTCTAAGAAGTTGAATTACAGTACATGAGGTGCCAATGGCATGCAAGGTTTTGAGCTTCTAACACTTGATCTAATTAAAATCTCAACATTCTCACAATTTTATACAGCCTTTCCTACTACATTTATCTGGATTGCTTCGTCCATTTCGAAAAGTTTCAAGCCTTGGTTGTTCAATAAAACATTTTTATTCTTTATGTAGTTGAAAGCTTAAGTATAAAAATAGTAACCGAAGCTTATTTTCTGGTCAATGCATAAGGGGTTTGGATTGTATTGGGATCAGTGATAGTCTGGTCCAGCTTATCATATGGTAAAGCGATGAATGCATAAGGGGTTTGGATTGTATTAGGATCAATGATGGTGTGGTCCAGCTTATCATATAGTAAAGCGATGAAGATTCTCCTGTAGACATGGTGTCATACCTAAAGGTTTAATTGTGACCCACCAAGCAACAGGCTAAGTTCCTAACTAAATTCAAGTGAAATAAACAATTCTTTTGAGTAAAAACCAAGGAAAGAACAAATAATGGCATGACAAAAGGAGGGGAAGTTTTCCTGGCAGAAAATATTAGCCTTTTTGTCTCTTGGACTTTATGCATCATATCATATGTATAGCACGCGTTAACTTTACCCTTTTCAACAAAGACAGGATACAAGTGCCTTTGGAAGTCTGTTCATTTCCAAGATCTTGATTTTTGGTAGAAATGCTTGCGTAGAAGTTGATATTGTTTCCTCCTTTAAAGATTTGGATGTTGGGTTGCTTAGCATTTGTTCCTAAAGCTCGTAGCAAAAGATCTTGCTGATGAAATCGAATGCTGTGTAGGGATCACCTACAGAGAGATGGTTATCCGCTTTTTATGGGATTTTCAAGCGCTTGGGTCAATTTTAACCAGCAAGGTTTTGGTTGTTTCCTAGTGAGGTTTGACCCATTTTGTACCATTCTTGCAGCAAACTTCATGCTAACCATTTTCATGCACTTGAAGTGTCTGGTCTGTATGTGGACACACTCTTATCAATTCAAGGTACCTTTCCTCCGTTTGTTCTGCAAGTGTAACTTAGCTATCAGCAGAATATAGCAACCTTGAGGCTCTATTAAAGTCAAAAGTTTAGCTGTTAAACTACAGGCCTCGTACTTTTTTTTGGCTTCCAGTCATAATGTGGCAGAGTTGCTTGGAAAAGAATATGAAAATTCTAAAGGAAATGAAGGGAAAAATAGAAAAAAAAAACTTAGAGAATGAGAAGTGGAAAACGTTTTGGTGTGTGATTTGGAGGATAATAGTTACCAAGTGATTATGAGTAAATCAAGCATTAGTCCACATTTCTTCATATTCCATATTAAAACTAATGAGATTCGGGATGACAATTGGCCGGTTTATGAATTAGTTCCGCCAATTTTTAAAATAACTTTTCTAAAATTAAAAGTGTAAAATAACGTAATTTTTTAATTAGGATAACTTATGTCTATCAACTCTTTTAAACAAAATGATATCTTTTTACTTAGAATAATTGAGTCTCGAGTTGGTCCGAATTTGATCTTGACCCTGACCTTGATTTATAAATTAGTCCATTAAAAACATCTGAATCTAGACCGATGAGTTAGTCCATTACCATTAGATGAAACTAAATAAACTAGCCCATTACCATTAGAAAAAACTAAATAAACTCCGTTCTACCACAGGACTTTGAATTAAAAAGTTGTTGCAATATTCAAACCTCAATTATTGATATCACTCTAGCAAGTTAAGTTATTTCTCTAAATTTAAAATCAATTAAATTTAAATTGTGCATAATCTTAAATTTTTAAAAAGTTCTAATCATAAATAAAAATTTTGAAGATTTGAGTTTCTAATTATAATTAGCTAATTAAGAATTATTTTCTATTTTAACAATTTAAAAGTCACCAGTAAATATTAATTACATTAAATCCATCACTTAATTTTACTTGCACTTATAAGATTATAAAAGAAGAGAAAGAAAAACTCAAATCAAGTCTAGGAGTCCCTGAGCTTATCAAGTTTCAGGGCATATGCTCCTGAGACGTATGTGCGTACGTTTTTGTGTTCGTTAACGAATTTAAGTGCTGATGGAGTCTATGCTCTCACATTACATGAAGTGCTGTGCTGATGCGAATGGTCCCGTCTTTCAGGGGTTGGTCTGCCTAAGGCCTTATCTTGTAAAGCCTGCAGGACCAGGTAAAGAAAGCTGCAAGCAGCAACCATCTTCCATCATCATCTTCATCCCAAGATAACTTCTGATATAATGTACAGTCTCAGCTTTCAAATTTTTATAACATGCACACTTGGGGTTCTCTGGATATGTCTCAGTCTGTGGTACAACTACACTGTTAGTTCCTGAACCAAATATGAATACATAGCTCATAGCTGCATGTGGCTTCTGACGGAACCATGTGTCCTATAGTGTCAAATTTATAGAACCCAAATGCTGGGGCTGATTCAGTTGTCTGGAGCTTTGAGTTATTGAATGGAAATTAAATGATCTATTGAATTCAGAAGAGGACAACAAAAAAATAGTGAGCAGCGGGGGGACAGGGGAAGTGTAATTGATGACAACATCTTCAATATGCAGAGACTCTGTATGGCCTAATGAGGCCAAAGAATGAATGGTCAAAGATAGCAACTACAAGCAGACTACAATCCCAAGATAGAATGGGGTTTATACTAATATTTTAATGGGATGGGCTTCAAAATTACACGAAACGTTAGGTTTGTGTCAAATTGGGTGATATGGGCAGGCGTCGGATTCCTATGTTTGGTAACTTACAGGAACTGTGTCTGATGCGAGCCACGAAGTGCTTCTGTATTCTAGCCGCCGCAACATATGTATATATATTATGTATGGTTTTTGTACAAAATTGGAGCATGTTTTGTGAGACAAGATCTTCTGTCTAATTTTATGGTGTTTTATTATATTTAGTGAATCTTAGTCATTTATTTCTGCGGGATCCGTATTTATTTATGCCAGACTTACGCAGGATTTACATAAATAAATAGCTAAGATTCACTGGACACAATAAGACACCATAAAACTGAACAAAAGATCTAGACTCATGTTTTGTTACTACTCCTGCGGGAAAACTTTAGTATTAAGAAAGGTACCTGCCACAATCCTAATTAAATGTTACATAATAATCCAACTAAACTCTTAAATCTGAATTGTGTGAAGTTCATGTTTTTTATGCTTCGTCCTTATGGTTTTAACTTGCTGTTACATATCTCCATTTTTGGGAATAACCAATTAACACGGCATTGTTCTTGCTAATTGTATAAGGGTGAATGACTAATCCTTACCTGTATATGAAAGAAACAAATTAATGAAAAATTGATGATACAATTTACAAGCATCAAAGACTAAAAGCCAAGACCCTGATGGGTCCCAGAACTGAATTGATGAGTGGAAGCCTGGAACGCCGCAAATGATGCTTATAAAAGCCCCCCTCAGGCTCACCGCCTCTTACACTACAAGGCCTCTGTCTTACTTTGTTTTTTTTTTTTTTTGGCTTTTTCAAGTTCTCTCCTTTCTCTCACAAGCATTTTAACAAACACATAATTCCAAAAATTATCAGAATCGTTTCCTTAAAACGCCATGGCTAGACCTCAACAACGATACCGTGGTGTGCGACAGAGGCATTGGGGCTCGTGGGTCTCCGAAATTCGTCATCCCTTACTGTAATTCCCCGTCCTTGAAGCGTTTTCTTGACCTTTTTGCTCACTACCGAAACGTTTCGTTTCTATGCTTAAGACACAATTGTACTGAACTTTTTTTTTTTGTCTATTACAGGAAGACTAGAATATGGCTAGGCACGTTCGAAACGGCGGAGGACGCAGCGAGAGCCTACGACGAGGCAGCGAGACTCATGTGCGGGCCAAAAGCGCGCACAAATTTTGCATATAATCCCAACGAGCCGCAGTCATCGTCATCCAAACTTCTCTCAGCAACTTTGGCAGCTAAGTTACACAAGTGTCACATGGCAGCCCTTCAAGTCACCAAAAAGAATGTGAAAAAACAGATGCATGAAGGTCAATGTACCCCATTTGGGACTAGCAACGCCGGGATTGCGGGAAACAGCTCGAGATGGCCGGAGCGGAAATGGGTGGTTGAGAACGGTCAGGTAGACAATGGACAACAGCATTTTATGGCTCTTGAAGAACACCATGTAGAGCAAATGATAGAGGAGTTGCTTGATTGTGGTTCCATGGAGTTTTACCCTGCTTCTCAAACATAAACTATATAAAATTCAGATATGAAAATTAATGTAGTAGCTAATAGCTAATTACCTTCCAATCCTGAACTTGCCTTTCCATTGTCACCTATTTATATTTCCACTTCTTTTTTGCTACAATAATACGACCATTCACTTAGCTTAACGTTGGACATGCAACAAGTAACTTGCATTAATTTGGCCAGTTAAGAGACTCAAACCTGAACCTGTTGAAGGTAATGTGCCTGGTTCAATAAAGTAGTGTGAATGTATATGACAACAAAGAGCTGAGTGTTGGCCATTAGATAAAGATGTATGTTCTTATCAAGAAAAGTGAAGACAAAAGGGCAAAGTTGATGACGGCAAATGTTGGCATTATATGGAAGATATTCCTTGTCTCTTTCCCTTCTCTGTTGTAAGTTTCATCTGGGGAAAAGAATCTCAACATTGAAAAGTTCCAAAGCCACAGAAGGAGATGAGAAGTTCCACAAACTCCAGTTTTTGTATTGTTCAAGAAATATTTCCTGCACTTTTTAGTTTTGGCATCCATTTCTGATATCAACTGGCACAATAGTCTAGTGGCATTCAGTTTAATAGTCCACAAACGAATTCAGAGTGGGCAAATTCAAAATCTAGAACTTTCACTAGCGGGTTTTTTTTTTTTACACGTGAAGCTAAAGTCTTAAGACTCGAAAAGCAGATTCACAGAGTGGAGGATGTCTGAGCAGCATCCGCGAGGATGACACAATCCAGATGAATCCTGTAATAAAACGTCGTGAATAAACGACGGCGAGTCTCGTAAGTATTGAAAATTCGGCCTGGATGATTTAATTAATAGCATTATGGGGACAAAATCCTATTAGAAGATGTTCCCTTGTCCTATATAGCACTCCCATTGTGTGTGTACAAGGAATGTTGTCACTTTCATGTCTAGAAAAAGGACAAGTTTTGCACATTTCGAGCCACTGAAGTCTGAAGCTTCGTTTATTGTGTGCTTCAGAAAAGTTGGAGAGTATAATTTCTTCTAAGTAATGCGCTTTTTTGGAAGATGATAAGAGACTTGACAGCCTCTCTATCCTTCCAGCTTAGATCCTTTGATTACCTCAAAAGCCACTACTTTTTGACTAGAACAAGCATTCTCACTAATCATTATAAAGAAACACTTGCTCTTGTTTTCACGTTTTTCACTTTCTTTGAATTTCATGTATAGCTATTGTTTTTAACAGTGTCTAACACCTAAAAAAAATACTATTGAATAGGTGGGTTGCGCTTTTCAAAGGATAATAAGCACTTTTTAAAAAAAAAATTATAAAATAAATGAGCATTTAGTTGTAAAATAAAAAAAATAGTAGCTAAAATATAAAGA
>JANKYF010000005.1:9028560-9038674 GCA_029829435.1 Erythroxylum hondense | reverse complement strand
CTAATATAGAGGTTATTTTCAAATGACCCATGTAAAAAAAGAGAATACAAAAATGGAATGCAAATTATATAAAAACCGTAAAAACATTCCAATTTAACCTAATATTTATAATTATTATCTAATATATTATTTAACATTTACAATATATTGTATTATTTGGACGTTTCAAATTTATGAATTTTAGATTTTGCATATATTATTATAAGAGATTATATTTTTATTTAAAAAATTATAGATTTCTTTTTATTTTAAGTAAGCTGTAACTGTAAGCAATAGCTTGGAGAATTGAACACTCTGAGCTCACTGCTTTATTTAGAGTCGAGCTAGAACCACCCAATCACATCGCTCCACATAGACACAGTGCCACACACAATTCGCGCCATTCATGGCAAGAATATAACTATGAACTATCCACTGTGACGTTAGCTTTGCTCTCAAAGCACGTGCGTAAGTGACATTTATATTCGTTACCTATTTGACGAGTTACCTGCAATCTCGGATCCAACCAAATAGCGCCACGCGTAATATGATTAGACAACGAGCGTGGCAAGTTGGGACCCACAAGAGTCCCAAGTCCTCCGCTTGGGTCTTGGGTAGTGAGATACTGAGATGTGGTTCAATTTTTCAAAGACTGTTTCGTGGGGTTTTTGCATTCCAGTTAACCACAAAACATCTCTTCTTATGCAGAAATTCATTCATCAACCTTCTTCAATTCATTTCTTGGATGCCCATTTCCTCCATATGTAAATAACCATTCAATAAAAATGGAAAGATACTAAAAAAAGTACCAAAGTAAACCTAATAAGAGAGGGAGGTTGGTTGATACACTTGAACACACACTTGAAGAATTATGTAAAGAAGCCAACTTTGGAGCTCAAAGAACCAGAGAGAAAAAGATCAAAGTGAAAAGTTTAATTCAACAAGACAGAGAAAGAAAATGGCAACCAAAGGCCTTAGCTTGGAGGAAATTAAAAACGAGAACGTCGATCTTGTTAGTTCTTCTTACTCTTGTTTCTTCTTACTCTGTTTCTTATCAGTAAATGTGTTGCGAGTTGCAATACAATTAACAGACAATACATGTGTATGTTGTAAGAAAGAGGGAAATTTTAACGTTGTCATGTGGGAATGTAATAATGTGTAACAGGAGAGGATACCAGTTGAAGAAGTTTTTCAGCAACTGCAATGCACCAGAGAGGGTCTTAGTACTGATGAAGGGCAAAAAAGGCTCCAGATCTTTGGCCCCAACAAGCTCGAAGAGAAGGAGGCAATTTCTCATTTTCTTGTCTACTGTAGCATTTTGCAAGCAAAAATTAGATTTAAAAACTGATGAGTTATTTGAATATTGTTAAAAAAAAAACAGGAAAGCAAGATCTTGAAGTTCTTGGGGTTTATGTGGAATCCTCTCTCGTGGGTCATGGAGGTGGCTGCTATAATGGCCATTGCTTTGGCTAATGGAGGAGTAAGCATTAAGCATTAATGTTATACATATATTCACGAACAAGCGTATAAGAAAATCCACTCATGGTATTAATTCGAACTCTGTTTGTGTAGGGAAAGCCACCGGATTGGCAGGACTTCCTAGGTATTATGGTGTTGCTAGTCATCAACTCCACCATAAGTTTCATTGAAGAGAACAATGCAGGAAATGCTGCAGCTGCTCTTATGGCTGGTCTTGCCCCTAAAACCAAGGTCTCTCCGAATTCACCAGCAATGCAATCTTATATATTTATCATACAGCAATTTGATCATCAGGATCAGGGAGGAGGTTTGAGTACCTCCCTAACCCTGGATGCACGAAATGAGGGTTGTTCGTGTATTTTAGCTTTCCTATGTGCCCAAAAAAGGGGAAAAACAAATTCACCAATCGGATTGAAATGTGAAATATTTCAGGTCTTAAGAGATGGAAAGTGGTCAGAGGAAGAAGCTGCTATCTTGGTCCCTGGAGATGTGATCAGCATCAAGTTGGGAGATATCATCCCTGCAGATGCTAGGCTTCTCGAGGGAGATCCTTTAAAGATTGATCAATCTGCTCTCACCGGTGAGTCCTTGCCAGTGACAAAGCATCCAGGTGATGAAATTTTTTCAGGGTCTACCTGCAAGCAAGGTGAGATTGAGGCTGTTGTGATTGCAACTGGAGTCCATACCTTCTTTGGTAAAGCTGCTCACCTCGTTGACAGCACCAATCAAGAGGGTCATTTCCAAAAGGTAAAACTTTCCACTAAAGATTTGATGTCTCTTAAGTATCTGTTAGCTCTGAATCATTCCTGATGGTTATCTGGATTTTAATGGTTTGATCAGGTGTTGACAGCCATAGGGAACTTCTGCATCTGCTCCATTGCTATTGGCATGATTGTAGAGATTATAGTGATGTACCCAATTCAGCACAGAAAGTATAGGGCTGGTATTGACAATCTTTTGGTCCTCCTCATTGGCGGAATTCCAATTGCTATGCCAACAGTTTTATCTGTGACAATGGCCATTGGATCCCACCGTCTATCAGAACAAGGAGCCATCACCAAGAGAATGACAGCTATTGAAGAAATGGCCGGAATGGATGTTCTATGCAGTGACAAGACTGGAACTCTTACACTCAACAAGCTTACTGTAGACAAGACCTTGATTGAGGTTACCACTTGATTCAATATGAACCTAATTTCATAAAGTAAAGTAGGACAAATTAGTGTTGAACATTGCTTAAGAAAATCTGTTCTGAGTTTGGGAAATCATGCTCTTATTATCCAACAAATTCCTACATGACATTGACATTGAGATTCTCGGTTTGATCCTCAGGTATTTGCTAAGGATGTAGACAAAGACCAGGTGATTCTACTAGGGGCCAGGGCTTCCAGGGTGGAGAACCAGGACGCCATTGATGCATGCATTGTTGGGATGCTTGGCGACCCCAAGGAGGTTTGTAGCATTTAGCACTCTACGTTACATGTTCTTTTTAACCAAATTGGGTATGTCATGCTCCAACTTTCTTCTCCTCAGGCAAGAGCAGGCATAACAGAGGTACATTTTTTCCCCTTTAATCCTGTGGACAAGCGGACAGCTATAACGTACATCGACTCCAGTGGCAATTGGCACAGAGTAAGCAAAGGTGCGCCAGAGCAGGTAATGGATCCTCTTATGGATGACCATTGAATTTGATTTTGCTTTGCTGTATAAATCAGACATGTACATAAGCACATATCTCATATCTGATGTGATTACTAGATTATTGAATTGTGCAACCTACGTGACGATGTAAAAAAGAAAGTTCATGGCATCATTGACAAGTTTGCTGATAGAGGACTCCGCTCTCTAGCTGTCGGGAGACAAGTGAGTTTGTAGTCTCTCTCTGTCATGACTGTGTTTACAGAAATTAGTGCTCTGTGATGGTTTCTGATTCAACTTTGGGTTCTTACTATTGCAGACTGTACCGGAGAAAAGCAAGGAAAGCTCTGGAGGTCCATGGGAATTTGTGGGTCTCTTACCTCTCTTTGATCCTCCAAGGCATGACAGTGCAGAGACCATTAGACGTGCCCTTAATCTAGGAGTTAATGTCAAGATGATCACTGGTGACCAGTTAGCTATCGGCAAGGAAACTGGTCGCAGGCTTGGAATGGGAACCAACATGTATCCTTCTTCTGCTCTGCTTGGACAGGACAAGGACTCTGCTATTGCTACCCTCCCTGTGGATGAGCTCATCGAAAAGGCTGATGGCTTCGCTGGTGTCTTCCCCGGTAAGCAGATAAAACTCTACCCTTTATATTGGAAGACGAACATTCCAAAGATCATGTTGCTTGTACAATTTTCATGGTCAAAAAACTAACAAATGGAGACGTGCAGAGCACAAATATGAAATTGTCAAAAGGCTGCAAGAAAGGAAGCACATATGTGGAATGACTGGAGATGGAGTGAATGATGCACCGGCACTGAAGAAGGCGGACATTGGAATTGCTGTGGCTGATGCCACAGATGCAGCACGAAGCGCTTCTGACATAGTCCTGACAGAGCCAGGATTAAGTGTGATTGTCAGTGCCGTCTTAACAAGCAGAGCAATTTTCCAGAGAATGAAGAATTACACTATTTATGCTGTCTCTATAACCATCCGTATTGTGCTTGGTTTCCTGCTTCTGGCTCTGATTTGGAAATTTGATTTCTCCCCTTTCATGGTTCTAATTATTGCGATACTCAATGATGGGACAATCATGACCATTTCTAAGGACAGAGTGAAGCCTTCACCCGTTCCTGATTCATGGAAGCTTAAGGAAATATTTGCCACTGGAGTTGTTCTTGGCACATACTTGGCCATCATGACTGTGATATTCTTTTGGGCTGCTCATAAAACCGACTTCTTCTCTGTAAGAAAATGCCATGAACTTTTCATCTCCCTCCCATTACATAGAAATATGTATGCTAGAAGTGAAAGTTTGCTTGCCATACTAACACTAAACTAACAGGAAAAATTCGGGGTTAGATCTATCAGAGACAACCACAATGAGCTTACAGCTGCTGTATACCTCCAAGTCAGTATAGTCAGTCAAGCACTCATCTTTGTCACAAGGTCTCGGAGCTGGTCTTACGTGGAACGCCCTGGTCTATTGCTTGTTGTTGCCTTTGTTATAGCACAACTAGTAAGTTGCATTTAATTGTTTCTTGGAACTTCTCAATGATCATCAACATAACTCGAATTCTAATAAAAACATGTTCATCAAGATTGCAACAATCATTGCTGTTTATGCCAACTGGAGCTTCGCAAAAATTGAAGGTTGTGGATGGGGATGGGCTGGAGTTGTATGGGTCTACAGCATTGTCTTCTATATCCCACTTGATATTCTAAAGTTCATCATTAGGTATGGTTTGAGTGGCAAAGCCTGGGACAACCTGATCGAAAACAAGGTACCTGGAAAACCCAAAATCGAACACCTTCTGATTGTCATCAGAAAACTTTTCTCAATTCTCTTCTGTGCTTGAATTCGCTATGCAGACTGCCTTCACATCCAAGAAAAACTATGGCAAAGAAGAGAGAGAGGCTCAATGGGCTGCTGCTCAACGCACCCTACATGGGCTGCACCCTCCTGAAAGCTCGGAACTCTTCAACGATAAGACCAACTACAGAGAGTTGTCTGAAATTGCTGAACAGGCCAAGAGGCGCGCTGAAGTTGCAAGGTAATGTTGAACAGAAACAAAGACTCGTTCTTGTTCTTATCACCGTTAACAATTTGTTTGAGTTTCACTGATGGTCCCTCTAGTTATAATCAGGCTAAGGGAGCTCCACACGCTCAAGGGTCACGTAGAGTCGGTGGTGAAGCTAAAGGGACTTGACATTGACACCATTCAGCAGCACTACACGGTGTGACTGAGAAGACAGGAGCAGTGAGCTTTTTCCATGGGAGGAAAGAGATGGTAGTGAGAAGTAGGGAATAATCAAATGCTTATTTGGGATAATTTTGTAGGAAGCAACGCAAGGGTGGGAATAAATCGTAATGATAGATAGTGTGTATTGGACAGCCAATGGGCTTGGAACCAGCAACCAGCTCCTGTCCTCGTACTATATTGTTCCTTCTTTCAATGGATTCCCCATTTTTGCTTTTAGCATATTCATATTGCTCTCTCTTCTCTCCCACTTAACAACAAGAAAAAGAAGAAAGGAAAAAGTTAAGCTAATTTTATATTATTTAAATTACTTTTTATATATTATAAACCCTTTGTTATTAAAATAATTTATGTAATTTAAACCAAAAGGCAGTATCTCAAAAATAGATAGACTCATCTTTGCATTAAAAAAACAGGGTAATTTCTATATTTAGACATTGGACGAGGTTAAGAAAATTAATTTGACTTTATATATTATTAAATTTAAAATGTACATTTAAAATTTTATTTAATACTAAGCTCACTTACATTTTAGCTCAAATAAATTTTTATATATTTTATGATAATTGAATAAATCTAAATTTTATTTTTAAATGCAAATCTAACTTAATATTTCTATAAACTTAGTTCGAATTTCATAATTTTCAACACCATGCCATGATCTAAGGATTCCTAATATAACCGTATCTAAGTATAGACATACGACTTTAGATACCTATAACATACAACATGCATTTATGACAATTATCATATGAGTGAGTGCTTTTATGAAAATTTGTCTTATTAGTATTTGATTTGTGTGTGAATGTGTATGATTGTAATTGTCGAAGAGAAAAAATATGGAAGATGTACCACATGATAGATATTCTGACGTCCCGTTTCTATAATAAGGGCTAGAACTCTAAAATACCGTACATGTGAGATATCAATGAGATATTAGAAAAATGTATTTCATGCTCATGCATAATGTTAGTATATACACATGTGAATTTGACTATTGCACACATTATAATAAATTATTCATGCACTTATTTGAAATTTTCTAGGTATAAATGATAGTTTTAATGTGATTATGATATGAATTGAGAATATTTTACCTTAAAAATTGGTATGGTGAATTAAATTATTTATTTAGAATTTTTGGTTAAAATTGAGATTTTTCTGAAATTGTGGATATTTTTGAACTAAGAAAGATGTCAAGTGGCAAGATAATTTATAAATAACAGTAGAAATAAATGTCAAATGACAATAGAAACTATTGATAAGTGACATTAAGATTAATAACAAGTGTCATTGAAAATTGGGAGACAATTGGATTAGAAATTAGAGACAAATGGACTAAGCAATTAAGTATTATTTAGCATAAATCATTTAAGTGGAAGGTGTCATGATATATTTTAAAACCACATTATTGTTCAACTGAAAGACAATTTCGTGTCTTTCATTCCTACCAAAAACACTCTCATCTCTTTCATTCTTCCCTTCATCTACAAAACTCTTACCATCCTTATCATGTTGATTTTTTCCAACTCTTTCACTTTGTTTCTTCAAGATTCATTGCTACTAAAAGACCTAACCCTTCTACCTTGAATGATGATGATGATCGTGTATGTTGGAAAGCTAGGATTAAGAGTGATTTGAAGATTTTGAAGCTTAAACAAGTAAGTAGTATGTTATTCTTCTTGATGTGTTGAGTGAAACATGCATAATGATATATGTTCATATTTTGTTTTGAGGTGTGATCATATAGATTATTGGTAGCTGTTATAAAGATGAATTAGAATGAGTTTAAAACCAAAGAAAAAGCTAGTGCAGTGTCTAGAAATGAGAAGAATTAAGGTGATAGTTAGAAGTGAAATGAAAGTGGAAATGAAATTGAACATATGCAGAAAAAATGATGAAGATGCATAAGTGATGGGTTATGTTTTAATGTTTGTGAACAATCATAGATAGTGAATAAATTGCGCTAAATAGAAGTCGAAATGAAGAGAAAATGATAGACATAAGTTAGAAATGGTAAATTAAGCAAAAGAGAAAGAAGAAAAAACTGTTGTATAGGAAATCTGGAGAAGAAACTAGATAGTGCACAATCGTAACATTGGTGATTTTTTCCTAGTGCACGATCGTGCATGAGCACGATAGTGACATTACCCACCCGACTGGAATTGTCATGATCGTGATAATGGAGGCTTACCAAAAATGACAGTTTTGAACATCCTTCATTCTTTTGGCTATAACTTCTTCTCCTGACCTCTAAATGATGTGAAATTTGAACCAGTAAACTCCAAACACATTGTTCTTTCTTTCCACCAAAATTTATGGCCATCTAAATTCATTCAAAAAAGATTGATGAATTTATGATGAAAATGATGAAGTGTGCTGGAATATGATAAATGGAGTGTTATCACTGAATATGCTTCGGTATTTTGGCCATATTTTGATATGTAGATATCCAAATGAGATGTTTTTTATTTGGATTAAACTATAGCCATATGGATACAAATTTCTTGAAGAAATCAAATTTTAATTCTGTCCCTAAGAGTTCCAAAATATGTTTTGAAGCTGAGTACAAAGTAAATGATCATACAAAATGGACCTAAAAATTTGTTTTTAGAAAAAGCTGGAATGATCAGTTGAGTTATTAATTTAGATTCAATTTGTTTTATTGAGGTGTAAACCTAACTTCAAATTATACATATGTGAGTTTTGATATACAAATGATCTTGTGACGAGAATAATGGAAACATACCCGGAATAGTCAAATTGAGCATGCATTATACATAAAACATATACATATGTGTACAATTGAATGTTTATATAATTGTACAATTAATAATGTGTGTATTGCATAGTGTTAATGTAAAGGATATAATGTCCGCATCCAGATGTTTCCGGATCGTGGAAGCTAATGCTAATCTTGAACGTACTGTGAGTCAACCTAGATTGTCTTACTTTAAATACTCGTTCTGTTTAAATTTTGTATTGAATTATTATGTCAATGTGATTATGATGATTCCGGACATTGAATATTCGAGGCGTTTGACGCATGAAATACTTATTGGAAATGCTCATTGAATGTGAATTTGACGAAATAAGTGATTACTCAATATTTTTGTTGAATGCCAGATCAAAGTTCAAAGATAAATGTGAATGTGAACGTGGTGCATTTCATTACATGAGCGCATGAAAGATAATGGCAGTTGTGACCGGAGTCACCAGTAAAAAGAGCTTAAAGCTCAAAATGTGAAAAGAGCCTCTGGCTCTGTTGCTATTGTACTGAATATCTTCTAAGAGATATGAGACATTATCTAATATAAACTCGGTTTCTACAAGGGATATGGGTTAGTGAAAGGCACTCAATCACAAAAAATAATAAATGAAAGTGAGTCTCATGAGCACTGCATATACATATGATATATATGATTTAAATAGTTTGAATGTTTTCTGAGTGTGATATATGATCTAAGTGAATATGTAATGTCTATGACTTAACATGTTAATTTGATGAAGTGATGTGAATTATATGATTATATGAATATGTTATGTGATTGAGTGAGTCATCCTCCATTCCTTGAGTTCACAAAACTCACCAAAATTACAACATTATTTTCAGGCCCAGAGGAGTTATCCCGTTAGGTAAACAGGAGTCTAGCCAAAGCATTCGAGTAAGAGATTGAGGTCAGGATCAGTTCGCTTCTGCATTTGCTTTTCTTTACTTTTATATAAATTATGTATTCTATAATTATTATACCTCAGGTATGTGAATAATTCTATTTTATAACGACTTTCCAAATTGGAAATATTTGTAAATGAGAATGTTCAATAAGTGTAGTAACACTTATGAATGAAAATGTTTATGAATAAAGTGGACCCCATTTGTTTATTGTTTTCCTACATATGCGTGCGATGTTTCAAAAATTTGTAACGAGTTTCAATTGTTTAATTGTTCTAGCATGCCATCCTTGCAAGGTACATACTCGGATATCATTCAGGATATCAAATACATATCTTATGAGAGTGGGGTGTTACAGATATGCATCAAGATTAGGTGTACAATGGTTTGATTATGATAGATAATTATGATATGACATTGAAATATGATACAGACTGATCTTAGTTGATACTTGACTCTCAGTCGAATTCTTACTTGACATGAATACTATCGTTGTGAATGTAACTTTGGACGTATTAAATGAGGGCTAGTCTGTTGGTGATGTTTGGTTTTCTGCAGCCCGTTTAAACTAAGAGAGTCTTATAGTTATATGAGTACAGGTGTATGGTTAGGTCCTTAGTGATGCTAATTAGCTTCCTACAATCATTTGTAGTATTATAAGGATTCACTTTTGGAGATTAAGATCCTGCATATATTCTTTCCTCACAATTTGTTGTATATTGCATGTGATTTATCATGCGTTATAATATGTGTTTATACTCGTATAAACTATCTATTATATGAATATATCATTGGGTGTCTTGGAGTGATATGTAGACTTACTCAGTGAGGTCTGACTCTCATCAACTCTATTTTTCAGTTCAAGTACTACCAACTTCGCAACATTGACTATAAGGAATGTGAGCTACAATATATCTACTTCTATATATGCTTTTCATTTGTTTTCTCTTGTACTTGTACTCTAGTGTTATATTTAAAAGGATTTTATTATGATACATAATAATATTATCTTCCAGTAGAAACTCTTTAAATTGATACTCGATAAATTAATAAACTCTCTAAGATAATATTTTTCTCTGG
>JANKYF010000005.1:8981639-8991678 GCA_029829435.1 Erythroxylum hondense | reverse complement strand
GGTTACTATTAATGGTAATGATAATCATTTTTTTCTCTTAATCTACAATTATAATTATAATGATAATATTTATTCTTATTCGTCACTATATTCATTCTTATCTTTATTAACAATTCCCTAAATTTTAAAAAATATAACAAAATAAAGTGTCAACGGTACATAAGTTTATTTTATTTCATTATTGATTTGATGAGATCTAGGCAATAAATAAGTGTACAGAAGTCCTTTGAATTGATCCAAGACATTGGAAACGGGCACAATTGGCCGCTACTGTGAGTTTTGAATTTTGGTAAGACTCTGTGCCTAGCCAATCATTTGTTTATTGAAGTGAAGGATAAAGAAAATGGGATTCTTCATCATTCCAGCTTTGCTTGTTTTCTTCCTAATGCTTTATGTTTTTGTTTCTCCCTAATCACGTGCCTTAACCCAAATAATTATGACCTAATCCATTTTTTAAGTTGGTAATTATAAGATTAGTAGCTGGACCCTCTGCTTCAAACCTAATTCTTTGTTTGATGTGGGCGCACTAAGTATGATGCAATATTAGTTTAAACAAATGAATCAAACACATGTAGAATTTTATAAAATTTGAGGAAGCTGCCAGGAAGGAGGATCGGAAGATTAGTCAATAATACCAACCCTTTAACACTAGTTAAATTTTCATTTGTTCATTTTATAATATCAAAGCATATAATTTATAAATATACCAAAACACGCTTATAATATTTATTGAACACAAAAGACACTCTTTCCTTTCATTTTCATTTTCAAGTTCAAGTTATCTGTGTGTTCATCTGTCTTTCTCGATGAGCATGGGCATTCATGGTTATCTAAATAATACGATCGTGAGGTGAACTGATGATTCTTGATAAACTGACTTGGACTTTACAAAAGAAAGGACAAACCAATATAATAATAATAACATTTATTTTTTTAATGTTTCAGATGCGTTAAGACATCTCTATTTATTGTATGTAAGCAAGAGTCAAAGAAAGCCAGCTTTTTTTTCGTCGGGGTCATGCAGTAGAGTCTAGATTCTTTGTTTAATATTACTCTGTTTTATTCTGTCTAATGAATCTCAGCTATTTATTTATATAAGTCCCGCATGAATCTCGTATGAATCTCGTAAAATAAATAACTGAGATTTTATAAAATAAAATAAAATAGAGTAATATTGAACAGAGGATCAGGATGGTGTGGTGTCCTCAGATTCCGGATAACGTGGAGACTGTATATAAGTTTTTTGAAGAGAACCGTTCTAATGCCAAGACATCTTGGTCAAATAATGTTAACAGAAAAATAAAAAAACAGCTCTAAATAGTTCCTCGCCCCCTTGTTTTTGATTTTCTTTTTCTTTTTAATGTAAATGTCTGCATTGAAATTGTACAACTTTGAACGTTCAACAGCCGCCAGTTTTAAACACTATCCCCTTATAAACCAGTCTTCTGGCTCCTTCTTTCCAAGAAGCCACCTTTTTCCATTGGTGAGCTTGCTCTTCCAGCTCTCGAGCTCAAAAACTTAGAGTTTTTGAGCACCAAGATTGGAAGTTTATAGAGAAAGAGAAAAGACTGAAACTTGGTTTTGTTGGGCTTTAGTTGTTGTTGCGATTGAAACAGAATTGTTTTTCCATGGATTCTTCTGATATCTACAGAGCCAGTTCTAGTTTGCGAAGAGGAAGCTCTTCAATATGGAGAAACAATGGCTTGGAAGCTTTCTCTACATCTTCACGTGAAGTAGATGATGAAGAAGCTCTAAAATGGGCTGCTCTTGAGAGACTACCAACCTATGATCGTTTGAGGAAAGGCATATTGATTAGTGCATCCAAGCATGGAGCCACCGAGATTGACGTGCAAAACCTTGGTTGGCAAGAACGAAAGAACTTGATCGAGAGGCTGGTAAAGGTCGCTGAAGAGGATAACGAGAAGTTCTTGATGAAGCTCAAGAACCGTATTGACAGGTAAATTTGTCACCTTGTTCATCTTTGATTTTTCAATATTATCCCATGTGGTTACAGTCTTGGAGGAGCTTGGATTCTAAAGAAAATGTGAAAAGGCAAACTTTTCTTCTTAGTTGGATCTTCATTTGTTTCATCTACAACTTGCTATAAGATGGATGTGTTTCTTTCTATCGCATGTTCTTTCAGCTAAAAGTCGTAGATGTTTATAGTTAAATGTATATTCTCGAAGCTAATGGAGGTCTGACTCGAGTGTTTCTTGGTGCTTCAGGGTTGGTATTGATATGCCAACAATTGAAGTCCGATTTGAGAACCTAAACGTTGATGCAGAAGCTTATGTGGGAGGCAGAGCTTTGCCTACCTTTGTTAATTTCTCCATTAACATAGTGGAGGTAGTTACTTATCAAGATTTAGCACTAGCCATTACTAAGTTGATGGATCCG
This sequence comes from Erythroxylum hondense, assembly GCA_029829435.1. Lineage (NCBI taxonomy): Eukaryota > Viridiplantae > Streptophyta > Magnoliopsida > Malpighiales > Erythroxylaceae > Erythroxylum > Erythroxylum hondense. The sequence goes on along the minus strand of JANKYF010000005.1, from coordinate 8,989,281 downwards.
TTTAAGTCCAGTTTTTCTGATCTTACTAATCATCTCTTTTTCTTGACTTTTGAAGGGTTTCTTGAATACTCTCCACATTCTGCCAAGTAGGAAAAAACACGTCACCATCCTTAAGGATGTTAGCGGAATTATTAAACCATCCAGGTACGATAAATATAATTAGAGATTTCAATATTTCATATTTTCAAAGTAGTGCTTGGAATACATAGTATCCATTTCTGAAATTTTTTTTTTTTTGGGTTTGGTTACAGAATGGCTTTGCTGTTAGGTCCTCCTAGTTCTGGAAAGACAACTCTTTTGAAAGCACTATCAGGAAAGCTTGATTCTGATCTTAAGGTGGTTATAACTCCTTGCAATATATTCTCTTAATGAGCATGTAACTATTATCCCTTAAGTTTTGCTCTTTGACTCCATTTACAATTTAATTTTTATTTTGCAGGTCGCTGGTAGTGTGACTTACAATGGTCATGGGCTGGATGAGTTCATACCACAAAGAACAGCTGCCTATATCAGTCAGCATGATCTCCATATTGGAGAAATGACTGTAAGAGAAACCTTGGCATTCTCTGCAAGATGCCAAGGAGTTGGATCTCTACAGGGTAAGACCGATGAAAATATTCACACATGATTTTGGCCAATCAGTATACTGACATAAAAACCTACTTGCAGAGCTCCTAGCGGAGTTGTCCAGAAGAGAGAAAGCAGCTAATATTAAACCTGATCCTGATATTGATGTCTACATGAAGGTGAGCCAGATTTGTGTTAGTTAAAACACTAGTCTAGCATTCCCTTAACGAACATCCGTGTTGAAATTAATGGTATGTGTTTAACCAAGCTTTAATTTTGTCACTTCTGGTGTTACAGGCAGCAGCAAGAGAAGGTCAGGAGTCCAGCGTTGTCACAGATTATGTCTTAAAGGTAATTTCACCAAGGAGTTCACTAATGTCATCAATTGTTTATCACAAACACAATTTGGCCTAATTCATTTATTTCCTTCTCTCTACAGATACTGGGATTGGAAATTTGTGCTGATACCATGGTTGGGGATGAAATGATAAGGGGTATATCTGGAGGACAGAGGAAGCGTGTCACAACTGGTGAAATGCTGGTTGGACCATCGAAAGCTTTGTTTATGGATGAGATTTCTACAGGATTGGACAGTTCAACAACTTTCCAAATTGTGAACTCGCTCAAGCAATCCATTCACATTCTCAATGGAACTGCCCTTATTTCCCTACTCCAGCCAGCTCCAGAAACTTATAATCTGTTTGATGACATTATTCTCATATCAGATGGACAGATTGTTTACCAAGGTCCTCGAGAGAATGTACTTGAGTTTTTCGAATATATGGGATTCAAATGCCCTGAAAGAAAAGGCGTGGCTGACTTCTTGCAAGAAGTATGTATAAATGTGGACTTTACATTTATTTCCATGGAGTATTCTTTGTGTTAAGAGAAACTTGATTACTTAAACTTCCATGACGCTTATGAACCATGAATTTGATTGTAGGTTACGTCTAAGAAAGATCAACGGCAGTACTGGGCACGTAGAGATCAGCCCTACCGCTTTGTAACGGTCAAGGAATTTTCAGAGGCATTCCAATCATTCCATCTTGGACGGAGGATTGGAGATGAACTTGCAACTCCATTTGATAGAACTAAGAGCCACCCTGCTGCCTTGACAACCAAAAAGTTTGGCATTGGAAAGATGGAGCTGCTTAAAGCCTGCTTCTCAAGAGAGTACTTGCTCATGAAGAGGAACTCCTTCGTCTACGTTTTCAAGATTAGCCAAGTAATTTTCAAGAATATTTACATTATCCTGGCTTCCACTTTGAACATAAAACATAGTTCTCAAGACCATTAATCTTTGTCGTTTTTCGTAGTTCTCATGACCGTTAATCTTTGTCATTTTTCGTCCAGCTTGTAGTAATGGCATTCATGACTATGACACTTTTCCTGCGAACAAAGATGCACCGAGGCACCGTTGATGATGGAGGAATCTATTTGGGTGCTTTGTTCTTCACTGTCATAACTGTCATGTTCAATGGTATGGCTGAGATATCCATGACCATTGCAAAGCTTCCTGTGTTTTACAAGCAAAGGGACTTTCTGTTCTATCCTGCGTGGGCCTTTTCTATTCCACCGTGGATCATTAAGATCCCAGTTACATTAGTAGAAGTGGCTACCTGGGTGTTCATAACTTATTATGTCATTGGATTTGATCCAAATTTGGGAAGGTAATACACAAAACTACAGAAACTTAAACTTATGCTCATAGAACCATGTATGTAAATATATATATACATCCTTAGCTAATACCAACTGTGATGGAATTTCTACAGGTTTGCGAAGCAGTACATTCTGCTTGTGCTTGTTAATCAGATGGCCTCCGGACTATTTCGGTTCATTGCTTCACTTGGAAGGGACATGATCGTTGCAAACACTTTCGGGTCATTTGCTCTGCTTATACTATTTGCATTGGGTGGCTTTATATTGTCAAGAGGTATACTAAGTGTACTGCTATGCTTTAAAGTTCCAATTCTATGTTAAGTCAAGCCTGACATTGTTCCTTTTCTTGATGTTTCAGAGGACATTAAGAAATGGTGGATATGGGGTTACTGGTCATCTCCTTTGATGTATGCTCAGAATGCAATAGCTGTTAATGAGTACCTTGGACATAGTTGGAACCATGTAAATTCCAGGAACTGTCCATACAAATTCAATGTACTTTCCCTGGATCACCAACTTACCTCCCAATTTATTTCTTTAAATGCAGAACCTAAACTCAAACAACGAAACACTAGGTGTTCAAATAATGAAGGCTCGTGGTTTCTTCCCACAATCATACTGGTACTGGATAGGAATAGGAGCAACCATCGGTTTCATGTTCATATTCAACTTCCTTTATACCTTGGCTCTTACTTACCTCGACCGTAAGTGTTATTCACCTTAAGTTTTCATGGTTTCAGAATGTGAATTCTTGTGTTAATGTCTTGAACTGTATACGATGCAGCATTTGGGAAGGCTCAGGCTGTTGTTCTTGGAGATTCTGAATCCAATGATAAAACTGGAGGAGCTATTCAGTTATCAAATCGTGGAAATGATGAAGGAAACATGTCGTATATAACCGAAGACAATGATGAGGCCAATCGTAAAAAGAAGAAAGGAATGGTTCTTCCATTTGAACCACATTCCATCACCTTTGACGATGTGACGTACTCTGTCGACATGCCACAGGTATTGGCAGTTGGGAAGATCAGATTTATCTTGTAAAATTGCAAATTTAAGAAGGCATAGGGTCATTTAGTTGATTTTGTACTCTGCAGGAAATGAAGAATCAAGGAGTTGTTGATGATAAATTGGTACTTCTAAGGAGTGTTAGCGGCGCTTTCAGGCCTGGTGTTCTCACAGCTTTAATGGGTGTCAGTGGTGCTGGGAAAACCACTCTGATGGACGTGTTGGCTGGCAGGAAAACTGGAGGTTACATTGATGGCAACATAAAGATTTCTGGGTACCCAAAGAAGCAAGAAACTTTTGCTAGAATCTCAGGATACTGTGAGCAGAATGACATTCACTCTCCACATGTTACTGTTTATGAATCCTTACTCTATTCAGCTTGGCTTCGTCTTGCCCCTGATGTCGATGCCAAAACAAGAGAGGTAGGCATTCAAGTTAAAAATTCTGTTCCGGTTTCGTGATTTCTAGCAAACAGTTAGCTTGACCTTGCGCTCTTTCCTTTTAGATTCTTCTGAATGAGAAAACATTTAGCTACTCCTGGCAAAACCAATAATGTAAAACTTTATTGCAGATGTTTATTGAGGAAGTCATGGATCTTGTAGAATTAAACCCATTGCGTCATGCATTAGTTGGGATGCCTGGTGTAAATGGTCTATCTACCGAGCAACGCAAACGGCTTACTATTGCCGTTGAACTAGTAGCCAATCCCTCTATCATTTTCATGGATGAACCAACTTCAGGACTGGATGCTAGGGCTGCTGCAATTGTTATGAGAACCGTCAGAAACACTGTGGACACAGGAAGAACAGTTGTGTGCACCATCCATCAGCCAAGTATTGATATATTTGAAGCATTCGATGAGGTAAGCAATGCTGACAGATCATGGGACTCTAGTTTACGGCAGGTTCTTCAACATACTTACTTTACTTTTTTTATGAACGCTCAATTGCAGTTGTTTTTGTTGAAACGAGGAGGACAAGAGATATATGTTGGACCACTGGGTATTCAATCTTGCCATTTGATCAAATATTTTGAGGTGAATGTTTTTATTCATATTCTAAATGTAAAAATTTGCATTTGAGTTTACTGGCTAATTTTGTATCATTCTTTCTTAAAGGATATTCAAGGAATTAGTAAGATCAAAGATGGTTACAATCCAGCAACTTGGATGTTAGAAGTTACAACCACAGCACAAGAAATGGCTATGGGGGTTGATTTTGCAGACATTTACAGGAATTCAGACCTGCACAGGTATGTTGTTGATTTACCGAATAACAACTTAGATGGTGAATTTGAGTCCGTTGAAGATGACCTTGTTCTTACAATAACTGAAATGAAAAAGAGGAAAATTGCTATACAGATTTTACATATGTTTGGCCTTTTCTTTTTCAGGAGAAATAAAACAATGATAGCAGAGTTAAGCAAGCCTGCACCTGGTTCAAAGGACCTCTATTTCCCTACACAATACTCCCAGCCATTTATGACACAATGTGTGGCTTGCTTATGGAAGCAACATTGGTCGTACTGGAGAAATCCCCCATACACTGCTGTTAGATTCCTCTTCACCACATTTATAGCCATCATGTTTGGAACAATATTTTGGAAGCTTGGCTCCAAGACGTAAGTTGCAATACATTAGTGAAAATCCACAGACAAGCACTTTATATCCCCCCTGTAATCACGTTCATGTGTCCAAAACTGCAGGTCCAAACAACAAGAGCTTTTCAATGCTATGGGTTCCATGTATTCAGCTGTTATCTTCCTGGGTGTGCAAAATGCCTCATCGGTGCAGCCTGTTGTGGCCATCGAGAGGACAGTCTTTTACAGGGAAAGAGCTGCTGGAATGTATTCAGCTATGCCCTATGCCTTGGCGCAGGTAAGTGATTTCCTGATTACATCTAGTAGACTACCATAAAATTCATGGACTACTCCTTACCAATCATTTCACTCCTTCTTCAGTCCCTTATTGAGCTACCACACGTCTTTGCTCAAGCCGGTGTCTATGCTGTTATAACCTATGCAATGATTGGATTCGAATGGACTGCAGCAAAGTTCTTTTGGTATTTGTTCTTCATGTACTTCACTCTGCTCTACTTCACCTTCTATGGAATGATGGCTGTTTCCATAACACCAAACCACCACATAGCATCAATTATCTCTGCAGCATTTTACTCAATCTGGAACCTCTTTTCAGGATTCATAATGCCCCGTCCTGTAAGTATTGAAAACTCTTACGCAATACCAATTCACTTTCTTACAAATGCTTTGAGCTAATGATATTCCTCGTTTTCGCTGCTTGGTATATAATATAACAGAGAATGCCAGTTTGGTGGAGATGGTACTACTGGGGATGCCCAATTTCGTGGACATTGTACGGTTTATTTTCAGCACAGTTCGGAGACATTCAAACTAAAATTGAAAGTGGTCAAACAGTGGAGCAGTTTCTGAGAGATTACTATGGTTTCAAACATGATTTTCTTGGAGTAGTTGCAGTTGTGGTTTTTGGTTGTGCTGTCCTGTTTGCCTTCATTTTCGGATTTGCAATCAGGGCGTTCAATTTCCAGAGACGGTAGAATTTTGTTTTGTACTTTGATTCCTGCATATGCATATATAGAAGTGGTACCAGGTATTCATTCACTGTTACATGGGAGGACTGAAGAACAAATGGGTATATAGTACGTATATATGTTCTTATCAATGCAATTTGTAAGAATTTAGCATAGATACTTGTGTTGTACTGTCGCAAAGAAAATTGTATCTTGCAGAACCATTTTGTTCATGGAAAGTTACACTGCATTATTTTATCAAATTACATATGTTACAGGTCTTTATGAGAGAACCAACCCTAAAAGTTAGCTTGAAGGGTAAGAGAGCTCATAAGCTTATAAATTTCACATCAGTTTCTTTTATTACCGATGTGGGATATTTTAAATCGTAACATTCGTCCTTCCATAAGGACCAATGACCTCATTGGTCACGACTGGCACTCCTAGGTCACTACTCCATGGGCCACCACTCTAAGACCGGCTCTGATACCAATTGTTATAGATCTTTATGAGAGAACCAACTCCAAAAGCTAGCTTGAAGGGTGGGAGAGCTCATAACAAAATACAAAACATTTCTCTCTAAGTGCTACTGCACTTTTCCTCTTTTTTCTTTCTCACAAAGAGCTACGGCTCTCTCTCTCTACACACTTCTCTCTTTTTAAGTACTCTCTCTTTTTTTCATATATCATATAAATGGTTACATGATCACATATTTATAGATATGCTAAAGGATTTCAAATCCAATTTGGATTCTTCTTACTAACTCATCCTTTTCATAAGACTTCAAATTCAATTTGACTACTTCTTTGACTCATCCTTATCTTCAAGACTTTGAATTCAATTTGGCCACTTCTTTGACTCCTTTTATTACTGACGTGGGACATTTTAAACTGTAACAACATATTTGCCGCGTCTAACAGGGTTGCTGGAAATCATTAGACAAAACTTAGAATTGGGAAACAAACTCTTAGACAGTTTAAGTAAGCGGTACTCTTAGACATGCTGTATGTTTGTAGTTGTGTGGACAGCATAGAATCAGACATTACGATAAGCATCCACCAAATATTTGTATCTTCTCATGGCGTCCGTGTGGGATAGTCCTACTAAGTCCTCAAAGATGAATGGCTTACAAAGCGAAGGATGTTCTTCATCCACAAGCTCTTCTGGTGCTTTTACTATGAAGCCCTGCACAAATACTGAAAAAAGCCCTGCTGATTATCTTGGCCGATTTCCACTCATCATCACCCGATGTTTTGCAGTATTCAGACGACCGTTTGTCCAGGCCTACAATATCATTTCTTCAGTTAACAAGAAACAATTTGAATAGTGCTTGTTTCTAAGAACATTTCTGTCCAATTGAATTGCTTGGAAGTTATAGTAGAACTAAGGAGACTTGCGCGCAAGGCCTCACCAAACATGACAATGAAGGAGCCAGAGAGAGGATTGATCTTGATCCATTCTCCGGATTTGGCTTCTATTTCTAGCCCATCACCCTCAGTTTGATACAATATGCTGATGAACTCGGTCCAATGAGCGAATCCGGATCTTCTGTCTAAGATAACTCCGTCTTATTCTGTCTAATAACAAAACGACGCCGCCTTTGTTAAAAAATTTAAGCATGCGTTCCTCTATCCTATCTCACTGTACTGTGCATTAATTTTTTAAAGCCAAGCCAGATAGGAGCCGCGTCTTTCTCTGGGAGATTTGTCAAAAAAAAAAACTTCAACTATTATAATGATAAAGTGTTTTTAATTTGATTTTAATTTATGAAATAAATTTAAAATTTAAATGAAAAATAAAGAAACAATAAATAAAATATCTATTTTTTTAATTATCAATAATGTTATTATTAAAGTTTT
>JANKYF010000005.1:8922451-8937502 GCA_029829435.1 Erythroxylum hondense | reverse complement strand
ATGGCGTAATGCATGAATTGAGTGAACCATCGATGATGGTTTCTCATTGAGTTCGCAAACTCATCCAAAATTGCAACGTGTTTTTCAGGACTGAAGAGTACCCCGTTAGACGAACGGGAGTATGTCTATCGCACTGGAGTCAGAGACTAGGATCGGGATCAGTTCGCGTCTGCATTAGTGTCTGTCTGAGTCGTGTGTAAATTGTATTTCCGCAATTTGTACTGTTATTGTATAGGACCCAAGAGGATAACTGTATGACTGAACTGTGATTACTGAAATTGTGTTTGATTGAAATGTTTTAATAATTGCATACTGTATGTTATACCGTAATTGAGCGCGTAGCACACCAACTTCGTGTGGCGCGGACTCGGATATCACCCACGATATCGGGTTCGGGTCCTGCGGAGTTGGGGCGCTACACCCACCATCATGATAGACATTATATCCTAAAAACTTAGTTGTTTATGATTTCACTATTCTGGTCCCTCCTTCTCTACTGTAAGATCTATAACCTTTAGAGTGATCAAAATATCTTACTAAATAGCAATGAGCGAAACGAGCATGCAATTTTTTTTTATAAGGATTATACTACCTCAGTAGGGCAGCCCCACAAATGAATGTGTGTAAGACTGAGTTCCCATACTTCTATATAATCAGGTAGATTAATCATGTTGTACATTGACTTCTTCAGGTCCCTTAGGGTATAATTATGTTTTTCGGCAACATGCCATTTCGCTCAAAACTACTTGGTATAGTGAATCAAGTCACTATTTCAATCAATTCCATATATCTGACAAGTGGACATTTTTAAGTCCTGAAACACTATGTTTTCCATGATACTCTTCTCTACGGTTAGATCTAACACTTTGGATGAATTTCTCAATTGGTTCTCAACCTTCAGTCTTTAAGCAAGAACACATAATTGTAATAGGAATAATCATTAACAAATGTCATAATATATTTGGAATTGTATAATGCAACTGTATAAGTTCTATTGATATCCGTATGTATCAGACTCAACAAGTTAGAAGCATAAGTTGACCTCAATATCCTTATTAGTCAACTTATCCCTGTAACAGTCATCACATATTCCTAAGTCATCATAATTTAGAATTGAGAGAATGTTTTCCTTGATCAATCTCTCAACCCTATCTTTGGAAATGTGGCTTGAACTTTTATATCATATCTTGTATGACTTTACATTCATCAAGGTTCTTCTTTTCATGACTTGTTCAGCAAACTACAAAGAAAAATATATCTAATTTAGGGTAAAACACATTATATACAAACTATATGATAAGAAAGTTGTACCATTATATTTTGTATTAAACACAAAACATCAACCTTCTTTGTCTAAAATTGATACAAAGATCACATATAAAATATGTTGCGTAAAAACTAAAATGAACCTTACAGCAAGGTTTAGCTCATACATTCCCCTACAGATATTTCATCCACTTCTTCATTGCTGTCAACCATCAGTTCCTCCTTCTCTTTATTTGGCTTTATCCTGGATATGAACTCATGTATCGTGGAAGCACCTTGATCAGATACTTCACTACGTAGCCATCAAGTACTTAATGCGAGTATCGCAAATCAGATTCATAAATTGATAAGTCAAGGAGTTATCTGATGGTCACGGTCTTTCTTTTTAGGCCTCAAACTGCTAGCTTCTTTATATCATGTAGACTTTAGTAGCATTAGATTAACCAACATCAGTATGTGGAGAAGATTTAGGTTTCCTACCTCCCTTTAGTTGTTTCGAGGGCTGTAGGAGTAGCAAGCTTGAGTTTCTCCTCCTTAACAATGCAATGGACAATCAAAGCATTGAAGTCCCATTCCTCATCCTGCGATAACGTGTCATCAACAAAAGGAGTGTATTCAGAGTCTGGTGAACCATGAATATATTAGGAAGAGGAATATTTAGCATCTTCTGTCTACTGTGAAGATGAATCATTCTTGATATGTACTCCATTACTCCACTTCTCCTGTATAACTCATAGAGAATACTTATTTCATCAAGGAACTTGTCTCAATAATAGGTGAGATTATGTACCTTTAGGAGATATTACCAATAAATTATTTCACTATGTTTGTGTCTAGAAGTTCACTAAGCAGATGGTCAGGTATGAATTTCTTAATGGTCATAAGACATAATCTGTTAGACCGATCTCAGGCTTCATAGGCTACTTTATGAGCTCGAGAGCTAATGGATGTAGGTGGAGATGACATGTCCATCCGTAAGGGCATATCAATCTCAGCTATCTCCACAACATGCATTACATCTTCTGTTCACTTCTTTGTATTGAAACTAGTTAAGGTTTCAATGGTGACACTGATATTGTTAACCGAAAAGGCGACTGCATAATAACATTGTTTAAATTAACACAAATGTAGGACAACAACGATACTCAAAGCCATTAAAACAATATCTTTACTAAAAATCCGGTCACATATATTATAAAACACTTATGGACTGAATACATAATATATACAACAAGACCTCCACATAAAAGCGATCAGAGTACAAACCGTCAATTCTCATGACACTACTACTTTTAGGCGAATGGATCATTCGAGCAACGACTTTCCTCTATTCAATGCCTTTATACATATATCAAAATCTCATGTAAAGTCAACTTCTATGGGCAGAATAACCAAATATAAAACCAGAGACATCCCCTAACGTGTAAGAAGAACAATTCAAAATACTGACTCGAAAGGCCCTATGGTGACTACATCTTTATCAGCACTCAAAAAGTCTACAAACATAAGATATACATCTTTATGTCATTCTCACATTTTTATGGGCATATAGTATATGACAATGTAACATCAATAAATGCAAAAACTTAAATGTACAGTCTCATTGTCACACACTCGTGCTGAAGACAGTCTTTGAAAACTTTATTTGAGACTTTTGTAAAGGAAAAATCTCATTAGAGTGACTATTATGTGTCACCAGACACTAAACTGACCACTTGAGATACGAGAACCTTTTGTATCTCCCTTATCGCAAGTTCATTGCATGAAAATTCACTTAAAAATGGCTTTAGAATGTCTTAATTCTTTTTTTCGAGTAATTATCATGCAATCTTGAACACTAAACATGAGACCTGAGACATAAAAACTTGAAGTATCTCTCTCATGTGATGCCCGAAGCATAAAAATTCAGTTGAAATCGGATTCAGAACACTTTAATTCCTTTTCTGAAGTTAAACTTTAATTTATTACTAATGTAATAAATCCATAAAAAAGGAAATTTTCACTTTATGAATTTCTCGAACCCTGAAACTGGCCCAAATCACCCGGGGGTACTATTACGAAAATCTAAAAACTTTGTGTGTGTGTGTGTGTTTTCTAAAATACTGTAGCACGCTGACATCAGCACAGCACTATAATGCTTACGTCTGTGAGGGAGTAGGACGTGTGTCACACGCGCCACAAGGCAATGTGTCTTCAACTTGTATGGTGCGTGCGTGGCATGTGTTAGACGCATGCCCACGCGGGCTCACATGGGCCTACACGTGGCTCGTTCTTGTCGACTGCGTGTCTGACACGTGTACCACCCTATGGGGCAGTACTGTTCACCAGTCGGGCACCTGTCCCAAACGTGCCCGATGGTCTTCATTGCCCAGTCAAAAAGTGGCAATTTTTGGCGTGTTTCTGGCCAATTTTTGGGCTCACAAGGTCGTTTTCAACCCGTTTCTCAAGGTTAAACACATTTATACCAATTTCATGCAATATAAGAAAAACTGAGAAACAAAAGTTAACTTTCTGAAAATTTTATGGAGAAAAAAAAATCTTTATTTTTAACCACCCGATCACGTCACCACTCTGATACCACGTGTAACACGTAACGATTTCTTAGTTACGTATTTCAAATTGAACGTGAAAAGACAATAAATGAAGAAATGTGAAAAGTACCTGATTTCAATTTCATAACTTCAAACGAGTTTTTCGAAGCCAAAACAAGCGCGAATCTACCATTGTCTTCATGGGAATCGCTCACCGAGACGTGATCAACGTCTTTCTACAGTTTTCTCGAAACGTAAGCTCTCTGAACAGGTCACAGAATTCTTATATTTATGAATGATATCAGGAGATCTTAACCTTTATATATATAGCTTGTATATCAGGCTTCCCAAATACAGGTCGGATATGGATCCGGTCTACACTAATCGGGATTCATTTTTTACCCGAACTTCGACCCATTACTTTTATATTAAAAGTGAAGTTCAATTTATTTGATGAACCCATAAATTGCTCACACACTTGCATATTTAAAAAAACTTGAAAGGATGTTTATCTTAAGTTGGCATTCATTAAGTGCATGCATGCGGGGGAATTCTTTGATGAACCCATAAATTGATCACATAATTGCATATTTTAAAAACTTGAAAGGATGTTTACCTTTAGTTGGTATTCATCAAGTGCATGCATGTGGGGGAATTCTTAACTTATCCTGTTATATTCCTTTATAAATTATACGTAAAATATATAATTATATATGCAAACATCTTTTCTCTGCGGGGCTGACTGGAGAGTAAAGCCAATGTATCAATTATTGTGGGGGGTCCGTATTAACACCAGTCTTTTAGGGATTCCCTAACAAACATCTTTATGACCCAAGTGGACATTATGAAACAGAAAGTGATGGGAAGCCATTTTCTATTCAAGGGAGCGTAAGAAAGGGACTATGATATTTGCATTATAAGGTGGGCAACCAGCTCTTAGAATTATATGATTTTCAACCCCTCGACCAAGAAATTAACGATAGTTTCTGTCTGCATTAACTGTTGTGGGGTGCACTTGTCCACCTTATCACGTCGCGAAGAAGATAACTTCATTTGTACCCAAAAAGTTTGGCCGTTTAGTGACCACGTTAGTTTGATGAGTTCATAGTTCATTGAAAATAGAGATATAGGAACTCCAAGGTGCAGGTGAGTTAGTAAGTGGCTCTCCTGATTTAAGTGAAGTTATGGGCTCGAACCGTCTTCATGTATGCAGCCGTTTAAAATTTGGGATCAGAACTTTATCTCTCGCAAGGGACCTACCCGATTCAAGCGGGGATTAATCTGAGAATGAATGGCTTAAAGGTATCTTCCTATAGTTGAGACCCTTCTAGAACATCTCGTGAGCAACAACAAAAAATATAGATAAAGGGCCAAATTCTTTCATTAGATATAATCTCAATTATTAGGTTAGTAAGCTTTTCTAATTTCTTTAGTTGAACTTCAATATCAATTATGGACAATCATTTCAACCCATGCCCCTTATATACAATTCAATGTATTTAGTGAAATAATAATAATAAACCATACGACCCTCACTCCTCCACTCACGTCTCCCTATGATTTAAAGTATGTTGCATCATATGAATTATTTTATAATGAAGCAACCTACTTTATTTTTCTGCACGCGAGTTCTAAAGAGGTTAACGCTATATAGCCTTATTTTGAACCCACAGAGAGACTATTTTTATTAGAACTAAAATGTTATTATTAATATTTAATAAAATTATTTCCAATAAAAAATTCCTTTATTTCCTTGAGACTTTCCTCAACCTTTCATTTCATTTTTTTGAATTTTGTGAGATTTAAAACTGATTGACTAAAAAAAAAGGGAAGAATATGATGCCGTTTTTCTTCATTTTGCTTACTTTTTCTTCTGTTTTGCGTTGAATGTTTCATCCATTGTGGTCGTAAGCGTGTAATGTGGATAAGGGTCTTTTTCCTTGTCCGTGAAGACTGACCAAAAATCCATTGGTAAACGCACCAACTAAAAGTAATACCCCAAAATGGAAGGCAGACCCTCCTCAAAATCAAGGACTTCTAGAAGCCGAAGACGTGCGAAAAGCTCTGCATAGTTGGAAGTTGGAACCTTTAATGTGGGTTTTTTTTTTTTCCTATGCGATGTCTTAAGTGACTCTTAATTATAAGAAGATATTTTTAAGTTATTCACATTTAGACTAATTTTTACTCAAACTAAGTAGATCTCTTGTTGGAGATAAAGTTTTGATTCTAAATTTTAAAACGACTGTATATATGAGAAGAATTCAAACCCGTAACAACTCAAATGTGTCCTAGAATTTAATGCGAGAAACTTTGAAGTCCATTGTTTGAAAGTCAAAATTATTATTATTGTTATAAATAAAATTATTAAAAATAGGAAAAAAATGTAGGGTGGTCAAGCAAAGGTGGCTCAGGACTCAGGATTCAGGACTCGGTGTCAGCTTACAGATAACTTGGAGCATATGCAAAACTTCAACCGACGATTTAATAATAGAAAACTTCTCTCATGTTTTTTCTCACTTTTGTTTACTGCTGTTATCCTTTTCCATTCACGAGCTTTCCTGGAAATCGCCAGCTTTGAAAGTTCAAAGCCGCCACTTCCCTACTTTCTGTACCTTTTATATACGTTGGATTTCCACGTCTCGCATAAGACCATCTCTCATCTTGTGCTTCTCTTGGCACAACAGCTCAAAAAAAATCTTCTCTTTGTTGTTGTAATCAAGGTCCAGAAAAAAGATCAAGAGAAAGAAGGTGAAATACAGAAAGTTCTCAGTTTTGGTGGGTGTTAAGAACATTTTGTGTTTGCAGTGCTGCTAATCGCTCAACAATGGAGGGCAGTGATATTTATAGAGCAAGTAACAGTCTAAGAAGGGGAAGTTCTTCAATATGGAGAAACACTGGTATGGATGCTTTTTCGGTTTCTTCACGTGAAGAAGACGATGAGGAGGCTCTTAAGTGGGCTGTTCTTGAGAAGCTGCCTACATATGATCGTTTGAGGAAGGGTATATTAACAAGTGCATCGAAAGGCATAGCTACTGAGATTGACATACACAACCTTGGATTCCAAGAAAGGAAGCATTTGATCGAGAGGTTGGTCAAAGTAGCTGAAGAAGATAACGAGAGATTCTTGTTGAAACTCAGGAATCGTATTGATAGGTAAAGACTCGTTAGCAAAACTTGGTTTTCGGTTACTAGAAATTTTAGCAGTGGAAGTTACTAAAAGATAGGAACTCGGAACAGAAGTTGGATCTTTTAACATAGACAGAATCGAACAAGAAGAAACAGAGTAGCTCTGTTTTTTATCGTGTAAAGTAGTTGGTCTTAGATGCTTTAAACTTGATACTTCTTTCTCTAATTTTTTTAATATACCCTTGCTGTTTTAGGGTTGGAGTTGATCTGCCAACAATTGAAGTCCGATATGAGCATCTGAATGTTGAGGCAGAGGCATATGTAGGAAGCAGAGCTTTGCCTACATTCATTAACTTCACTATCGACATAGTAGAGGTGACTGCTTGTCATCATCTTAGTATTAATTATGATTTTTGGCATATGATCTATCTATTCCAACTATGGATCTGCAGATTTACTAATTTTTATTTTTATTTCAAAAGGGTTTGTTGAATTATCTTCATATCCTCCCAAGTCGAAAGAAACATCTGACCGTTCTTAAGGATGTTAGTGGAATCGTCAAACCATCAAGGTGAGACTTAAGTGCTAGTTGATATATGATTGTTCATCTTCTACCTATTAACAAATTTTCATATATAATATGTATCAATTGTAATTCTCACTATGCATACGTTGCAGAATGACTTTGCTTTTAGGTCCTCCAAGTTCTGGAAAGACCACGCTCTTGTTGGCATTGGCTGGAAAGCTTGATCCCAATCTAAAGGTGTTCACTTATCCTTGTACCTTTATTTGGTTTATGAGGATTAAGCTATTAATTTCAGACTTCCCCTCAAGATTTTCTTATCTAATTTGAGGAGTTTTCATTTCACTTATAGGTCTCTGGTAACGTGAGTTACAATGGCCACGGCATGAATGAATTCATCCCACAGAGAACAGCTGCCTATATCAGTCAACATGATCTCCACATTGGAGAAATGACTGTAAGGGAAACTTTGGCATTTTCTGCCAGGTGCCAAGGAGTTGGTTTCCGACATGGTTAGATTAGAAGTCCTTGTGTTTTTTGGTTCAATCTGATCTTTTTAGCATAGTTTTCAATATGTAGTCAAGAAATTCTAGCTTAAATATCTGTAATTGTTTGTGGCAACTTTCAGAAATGTTAGCGGAGTTAGCAAGAAGAGAAAAAGCAGCAAATATCAAACCCGATCCCGATATTGATGTCTTCATGAAGGTGAGCAAAAATATCATGTGTAGTTAAGGTTACAGCTATGGTGATTTTTCGTCAAATTCAATAAGTTAAGTTAAGTTTCATTGATGACATTTGGAAGTTAAATTATTTTCCATTTTGGTACTGTAGGCAATTGCAGTGGAAGGTGAGGAGACCAACGTGGTCACGGATTACATACTAAAGGTAATACCATCAGAAAGTATTCTTCAGTTAACACAAATCTCTGTGGCTTCATTATCTAATGCCTTTCTTTAATGTTCATAACTTGTACAGATATTAGGATTGGAAGTATGTGCAGATACAATGGTAGGAGATGAAATGTTGAGGGGTATCTCTGGAGGGCAAAGAAAACGTGTGACGACTGGTAAATGAGCTCAATGACCACAAGAAAGAAAAGGGTTTTTATTTGATTTTTGAATCTCTGTGTGTGTGTATGAACATGTTATGCAATGGACATTGCAGGTGAAATGCTTGTTGGACCTGCAAGGGCACTGTTTATGGACGAGATTTCTACTGGCTTGGATAGTTCAACAACTTTCCAGATTATCAACTGCCTAAAACAATCCATTCACATTCTTAATGGAACTGCAGTTATCTCCCTTCTTCAACCTGCTCCAGAGACTTATAACCTATTTGATGACATTATCCTCATCTCAGATGGTCAAATTGTGTACCAAGGTCCTCGGGAAAATGTGCTTGAGTTTTTCGAACAAATGGGGTTCAGGTGTCCTGAAAGAAAAGGGGTTGCTGACTTCTTACAGGAAGTAAGAAATAACAAATAACGCTTGTCTTGTTTTTATCAAAATAGGCCTTCCATAAGAAATTAGAGCGTAAAGAACCTTGCTTTTGAACTTTCCTAATCTCTGCAAACGATGATTTCATTGCAGGTGACATCAAAGAAAGATCAGAAGCAGTATTGGGCACGAAAAGATCAGTCCTATAACTTTGTCACTGTCGACGAATTTGTTAAGGCATTCAAGTCATTTAGTGTGGGGCAAAGGATATCAAATGAGCTTTCTGCTCCATTTGACAAGACCAAGAGTCATCCAGCTGCTCTGGCAACGGAAAGGTACGGTGTCGGAAAGATGGATCTGCTAAAAGCTAACTTCTCAAGAGAGTACTTGCTCATGAAGAGGAACTCTTTTGTCTATATCTTCAAGCTGAGCCAGGTGATTATCAAAAGTTTTTGGTGATCTTAGTGCCTTACTCTGAAATTTGCAAAAGTACTAATAATTTCTTATTCTTGGTTTGACGTCTAGCTCATTTTAATGGCATTCATTTCAATGACCCTCTTCTTCCGAACTGAGATGCATAGAGATACCTTAGTCGATGGAGGAATTTATCTTGGAGCTCTGTTCTTTACTACTGTCATGATCATGTTCAATGGTATGTCAGAGCTATCCATGACAATCGCAAAGCTTCCTGTGTTCTACAAGCAAAGGGACCTCCTATTCTATCCTTCGTGGGCATATTCTTTACCCCCTTGGCTACTTAAGATTCCAATCACATTTGTGGAAGTTGCTGTATGGGTGTTCCTGACATATTATGTCATTGGATTTGATCCTAACGTTGGAAGGTATAAAGAAAAATGTAAATGCTTTAAGACTGCCATATATGATCTTGCTGGTACTGAAAGGGTATGGAAAATATGTGCAGGTTATTTAAGCAGTACATGTTACTAATACTGGTTAATCAGATGGCCTCTGGACTATTTAAATTCATTGCTGCTACTGGAAGGAACATGATCGTTGCAAACACCTTCGGGTCCTTTGCACTACTTGCACTTTTTGCACTTGGTGGTGTTATTCTTTCACGAGGTAAAGTTTCTGCTAAATGTTAAGGATGATTGAAATGTTATCATGTTAAAACTTGCTTGATTTTTGTGGTTCTTCTTGCTGACAACTGCAGATGACATAAAGAAATGGTGGATATGGGGTTACTGGATTTCGCCGTTGATGTATGGGCAGAATGCGATACTTGTTAACGAATTCCTTGGAAAAAATTGGAGACATGTAATTTTCCTGAACAGCCACTCTTTGATTAGATATATCTTTTGAAAATGAAATAATCTGTTTTATCTGTTTTACAAATTGCAGAATGCTCCAAACTCATCAGTGCCACTTGGAGTTCAATTTTTGAAGTCTCGAGGATTCTTTCCATATGCGTATTGGTATTGGATAGGGATCGGGGCTTTGATCGGATTCATAGTAGTCTTCAACTTCCTTTTCACTCTGGCACTAACTTTCCTCGGCCGTGAGTTTTATTAACCACCTAAGTTTCCTTGCCTTGTGTAACTACTTAGAGAGCTTGTGCTGACATCTTGCAATTTATATTGGCCAGCACTTGAGAAGCCTCAAGCTGTTATATCTGATGAACCGGAAAGTACTAAAACTAGTCACAGACCTGCTGGAGCCGTTCAATTGGCAGAGCAGGGAAGTAGTCACAAAGCACACTCAGGTAAGAGATACCATTGATTATGTGTGATTCTGCTCAGGTCAGCCATTCTGCCTGGCACTTAACTATCTGATGTGAATTTGCATACAGAATCGGAAGAGACGAGCCATGCCAAGAAGAAGGGAATGGTTCTCCCATTTGAACAGCATTCCATCACGTTTGATGAAGTTATATACTCTGTTGATATGCCTCAGGTATCAAAGCCACAAACAAAAATCATTTCATCATTCAAATGCTGGCTTCCAATGATGAAGAGAACTGATCTTATTGCATCTGATACATGTAGGAAATGAAAAATCAGGGAATTGATGAAGACAAATTGGTGCTTTTGAAGGGTGTCAGTGGCGCTTTTAGGCCAGGCGTTCTGACAGCGTTAATGGGTGTTAGCGGTGCCGGTAAAACAACTTTGATGGATGTGTTGGCTGGTAGGAAAACCGGTGGGTACATTGAAGGCAACATCACAATTTCTGGATATCCCAAGAAGCAAGAAACATTCGCTAGAATTTCCGGATACTGTGAGCAAAATGACATCCACTCACCCCATGTTACTGTTTATGAATCCATACTCTACTCAGCTTGGCTTCGTCTACCATCGGATGTCAAGCCCGAGACACGAAAGGTAGGCATTTATATCTACATTCTTTTTCTGCAATGTAATTTGAATGCAAACTAGTAGTAGTTTCAATCAACTTAAACTGCATTTCCTGAGCCACACTCAATTGACCTTAACATTGGTGACAGATGTTCATTGAGGAAGTTATGGATCTTGTGGAGCTAAATCCATTGCGAAATGCTTTAGTTGGATTGCCTGGCGTGAACGGTCTATCGACTGAACAGCGCAAGAGGTTAACCATAGCTGTTGAGTTAGTGGCAAACCCTTCTATAATTTTCATGGATGAGCCAACTTCTGGGCTCGATGCAAGAGCTGCTGCAATTGTTATGAGAACAGTTAGAAACACTGTAGATACTGGAAGAACTGTTGTATGCACAATCCATCAACCGAGCATCGATATTTTTGAAGCTTTTGATGAGGTAACCTACTAACAGAAATTATTTCTATTTCCTGATCAAGGGGATTCATTGCTGTAATGCGGAAGTAATGTGTTTCATGTGAAATTTGTAGCTATTTCTGATGAAGCGAGGAGGACAAGAAATATATGTTGGGCCACTGGGTCACCATTCTTCTCATTTGATCAAGTACTTTGAGGTATGCTAATCTGATGCATTACCCTCTTACATTGATCATAATAGGATCACAGGCTAATTTATATCACTTTTCTTAATGTTAGTCCATTGAAGGAGTCAGTAAAATTACTGATGGCTATAATCCAGCAACATGGATGCTGGAAGTTAGCACTGCAGCGCAAGAAGTCGCTTTGGGAGTTGATTTTACGGATATTTACAAAAATTCAGAACTCTTCAGGAGAAACAAAGCAATGATCCAAGAACTAAGCAGACCAGCCCCTGGTTCCAAGGATCTCTATTTCCCTACGGAGTACTCACAGTCCTTTTTGACCCAGTGTGTAGCCTGCCTATGGAAGCAACATTGGTCGTACTGGCGTAATCCACCATACACTGCCGTTAGGTTTCTCTTCACAACATTCATTGCCCTGATGTTTGGAACAATGTTCTGGGATCTTGGTTCCAAAATGTAAGTAACAATCGGAGAATATCATATCAAAGGTGTCATTCTCTGCTAGTTATCTTCTTGCTCATTACCGCTTTGCTATGACTATATTTGCAGGAAAAGGCAACAGGACTTCTTCAACGCAATGGGTTCGATGTATGCAGCTGTTCTCTTCCTTGGGGTGCAAAACGCCTCGTCTGTGCAGCCAGTGGTGGCCGTTGAAAGAACCGTCTTTTACAGAGAGAGAGCTGCCGGAATGTACTCAGCTCTGCCCTATGCTTTTGCACAGGTAACACATACGTTCAGATTCTCCTACCTGTGATATGACCAAGTTGAACATGTTACTTACCAGTCTCTTCTCATTTTTTCTGTGCTCAGGTCCTGATCGAGATTCCATACATCTTTGCCCAAGCAGTAGTCTACGGTCTCATTGTATATGCCATGATTGGATTTGAATGGACTGCTGCTAAGTTCTTCTGGTACCTGTTCTTCATGTACTTCACTCTACTGTACTTCACCTTCTATGGGATGATGACTGTTGCTATGACACCAAACCACCACATAGCACAAATTGTCTCCTCAGCATTTTACGGATTCTGGAATCTCTTTTCAGGATTCATTGTCCCCAGACCTGTAAGTTCTTCTTCTTCCTTCAAACTCATGTTCATCCTTTAGTTTCAATATCATGGAGACCGATCCTAATTCCAATTCTGTTGTTTGTTTGCTTGTACCGAACAGCGCATGCCTGTATGGTGGAGATGGTACTACTGGGGATGTCCAGTGTCATGGACCTTGTATGGTTTGATCGTATCACAATACGGAGATATAGAGGAAACCCTTGAGAGTGGGCAGACAGTGAAAGAGTTTCTGAATGACTACTTCGGTTACAAACACGATTTCCTGGGAGTTGTAGCAGCTGTTGTTCTTGGGTGCACCGTCCTCTTCGCATTTATTTTCGCATTTTCCATCAGGGCCTTCAATTTCCAGAGGCGATAGAAGTTTTGTGGTTTCAGCTTGTATATAAGGCTGTCTGTTCTATTAACTATTTTTATTTAATGTAAACCTTTTCTTCAAATGGTTTTGACATCCATATGAAAAAGTGTAATAAAATGTTTCTTTACCAAATTTGCAACACTCCAATTCTTCAGTTCTTTTATCATTTCAACATCTTAATCTTTTCTAGATTATACCAGGAAGAAGTCGGATACGATTAAGGCAAACTTCATGAGCTGAACATGATTCTAAAGCCAAAGAAAGATAACATTTTCACCTAGAGTAGCTGTCTTTTCACAATGTTCAACTTGTGTTGCCTGAAGACATGACTAAGCAGAATGAATCCTGAAGGCCAACACCTTCTTCCTCTCTGCACTTTTGCCTGGAGATCCCTTCGTGAATGCTTAATCCAATGGAGAGAGAGAGTAGAATCTATCTCCTCTCCTGCACCGTAAAACCAAGCCATCACTAAGAAAGAATTGAAACGACTTAAAACTAAGCAGCTAAAAACCAAACAGTCTATTCTCGCGTAACCTTCCTTTGTCCTTTAAGTTGAGACCCCAAAATCTGAAGTTCTTCAACAAAATCTTCCAGGCTATACGTTCACATAAGCTCCCTACATCTTCATTCTCATTCCAATTGCCTACCTGGAAGCTCGGTTGTCCCACCAATCAGAGTGGACTTAACGGCGTCCCTTTGAGTTGTGCCTCCACTGTTGTTAATGCTGTTTTTGACCTAATTTGTCGCAAAGCTTCACCTATCTGGTCTGAGATTGTCCGGAAACGGTTGCGTGGGATTGGATTGAGTCATTTTGTGTTAAGATCCCTTTTCTTTGGTGTTTGTAGGTCAAAACATTAACTTGACATCACAATGTTGACCGATGCATGATAACTAGAAATGAAATATAATAACCAATTTTACATTAACCTTCCTCTCACAAAATTGAGTCAAATTTCGTTGGTAGATGATCATAACTATTGCATGATGATTAAAAATGAGCTACATGATCAAAATTATGTTAAAAGTTTTATTGTAATTTAATATTTTTTATTCTTTCTATGCTCAAAATTATTATAATGATAAATATTTAATTATTATTATCATATTATATTGGTTATTTATTTATTTATTTTTACCCAAGGCTCCGTATTATTAAAATTCTTAAATTCAATGTGGATTTGAAATTATAACCGAGTAAAAACAACAACTGAATAAAAATTTTGATAAAATGTGAAGTTTAGGAAGGTTCAATAATACGTAACTTTATCTCTAACTAATTGAGAGACTGTTTTTGAAATAAGATATGAAAAATGAATGATATGTGACAAAAAGGAGATAAATGACAACTAAATAATATAAGGATTAAGGGTATTTTTAAAACATGATAATTAAAATAAAAAATGTCAATCTAAATAAGAGTTTAATGCAATCACTCTTATGTCCTTTTTAACTAGCCCTAGATATTATGTACATAGATAGGAGGAAAGCCCTTCGTGAACTTATAAGTTGATATGGCAAATGGTTTGGAGTGTCGTTTTGGAATAAAAATAACTAATTAACTCGTTCAGAAGATTTGCCAAAGCTTAGGCTGTGAATCTGCGTTTGAAGATAGTTAACTGAGGATAAGATCTTGAGAACTTAACACTTTTGGCCTCTGCTTTAAAAACCGGATCGGACCGGCCGGTCTGATCGGTGACCAGTCGGTGGTCCGGTCCGATTTATGCTATAAAACCGGTATTTAATTGGACCGGTGTGAACCGGTCAAAACCGGTCAATTGATCGGGTTTTGACCGGTCGGATCGGTCCGGTTCGACCGGTTCGATAATTTT
>JANKYF010000005.1:8825598-8838155 GCA_029829435.1 Erythroxylum hondense | reverse complement strand
TTATTGTTATTTCATATTAATTATGATTATTATTTATTATTATGATTTTTGGAGAAAGGGTTAAAAGTATACAGTACAACTGCACAATATAACAATAGACTATTTTGTAATTTAAAAAAAATTCAAAGACTATTCATAAATTTAAAAAATTACCGAAAATGATATTCGGTATTGTTTGGTACCAGTATAGTATCGTATCAAAACTAATTCGATACCAAGTCCGGTACAGTGTTCACAACATTGCTTCAAACACTAAAGGACAATTAATTGTTCTTGTAAGGGAGTAAATGTGTATCTGGGGCTCGCCAAGTGGAATATTTGGGTTATACAATCTTGGAAGGGGGAGTAGTAAATGATCCCCGGAACGTCAAGACAATTGAAGATTGGCTTGAGCCTAAGTGCGTTAAGGACCCACGGGGGTTTCTGGGAATCACTGGTCACTATCAAAGGTTTATTAGAAGGTATGGGATGTTGACAAAACCGTTAACTGAGTTGCTTAAGAAGGAACGTCTAACTAGTTGGGAATGGCAGCAAGAGGGACAAATAGCCTTTGAGAAATTGAAAGAAGCGATTTTGTCAACTCCGGTGTTGACATTACCAGACTTTTCAAACACCTTTGTAATAGAGGTTGACACAAGCGGGCAAGGGATCGAGGTTGTGTTGCAAAAGGAAGGTCATCCCATCGCCTTTCTCAGTAAATCGCTAGTGAGAAGACATCATGGCTTATCTACCTACGAAAAGGAATTCTTGTCAGTGATAAAGGCCATCAAGCACTGGCATCACTATCTAAGTTTTTGACCATTCATAGTTAGAACAGATCATTGGAGCTTAAAATATTTGTTAGAGCAGCACCTGCCTACTCCATTCCAACAATCGTGGTTTCTGAAGCTTGTCGGCTACGACTTCAAAGTACAATATCGGAGTGGTAAGGAGAACGCTGCTGCAAATGCTCTCTCAAAGATTACTATTGCAGAAATGTTGATTATTTCTATAACATAAATATATGGTGAATTACTAAAGGAGATTAAAAAGAGTTGGCCATTCAAGATATAATCCGAAAGTTAGAATCTAACAGTATTAAATCCAGTGCCTATGAATGGAAGGAGGGTTATTGAGGTGGAAATGACATTTAGTAATGGGAAATATCCGTCAACAGATCATCGGCATTAGCCACGATGACGTCATGGAAGATATGCAGGTGCAATGGCTACAAAGAAGAAGTTACATAAAATGTTTTTTTGGAAAGGAATGGTTCGCGACATGCGAACTCACTTTCAAAATTGCATGAGCTACCAGAGGAATAAGCATGGCAGCTCTGCTTACCCTAGACTACTGCAACCTATTGAAATACAAGAAGGCAATTGGATGGAGGTGAGTGCTGATTTTGCTGAAAGACTCCCTATTTCAAAGGGAAAATCAGTTATTTCTAGTTATGGTGGACCGATTTACTAAGTACTCTCAGTTTATTCCTGTTAAACATCCCTATTCTACTTGCGATATAACTGAAACATTCCACAATAACATATTTAAGTTACATGGCATGTCGGAGTCAATCGTTAGTGACAGGGACCTTGTTTCTTAAGTAAGTTTTGACAAGAACTCCTTTGATTTCGAGGAGTTAAATTGAAGTGGAAGGGGGAGTAGCAACTGATCCCTAAAACGTCAAGACAATTGAAGATTGGCTTGAGCCTAAGTGGCCTAAGGACCTACGGGGGTTTCTGGGAATCATTGGTTACTATCAAAGGTTTATTAAAGGGTATGGAATGTTGGCGAAACCATTAACTGAGTTGCTTAAGAAGGAAAGTCTAACTAGTTAGGAATGGGAGCAAGAGGGACAAACAGCATTCGAGAAATTGAAAGAAGCGATTCTGTCATCTCCGGTGTTGACATTACTGGACTTTTCAAAAACCTTTGTAATAGAGGCTGACACAAGCGGGTAAGGGATCGAGGTTGTGTTGCAAAAGGAAGGTCATCCCATCGCCTTCCTCAGTAAATCGCTAGCGAGGAGACTCCATGGCTTATCTACCTACGAAAAGGAATTCTTGGCATTGATAAAGGCCATCAAGCACTGGCATCACTATTTGAGTTTCTAGCCATTCATAGTTAGAACATATCATTAGAGCTTAAAATATTTGTTAGAGCAGCACCTATCTACTCCATTCCAACAATCGTGGTTTTTGAAGCTTCTCGACTATGACTTCGAAGTGCAATATCGGAGTGGTAAGGAGAACGCTGCTGCAGATGCTCTCTCAAAGAATACTAGTGCAGAAATGTTGATGATTTCTGTAACATAAATACATGGTGAATCGTTAGAGGAGATTAAAAAGAGTTGGCAAGAAGATAGAGCCATTCAAGATATAATCCAGAAGTTAGAATCTAACAGTATTAAATCCAATGTCTATTAATGGAAGGATGGGTTATTGAGGTGGAAATGACGTTTAGAAATGGGAAATATCTGTCAACAAATCATCGGCATTAGTCACGATGACGCTATGGAGGACATGCAGGTGCAGTGGCTACTACGAAGAAGTTACATAAAATGCTTTTTTTTGAAAGGAAGGGCTCGGGACGTGCAAGCTCACTTTTAAAATTGCATGAGCTACGAGAAGAATAAACATGACAACTCTGCTTACTACTGCAACCTATCAAAATACAAAAAGGTGAGTGCTGACTTTGTGTAAGGACTTCCTATTTCAAAGGGAAAATCAGTTATTTCTAGTTGTAGTGGACCGATTTACTAAGTACTCTCATTTTATTCCTATTAAACATCCCTATTCTGCTTGCTATATAACTAAAACATTCCTCAATAACGTGTTTAAGGTACATGGCATACTAGAGTCAATCATTAGCGACAGGGACCCTGTTTTTTAAGTAAGTTTTGGGAGGAACTTCTTTGATTGCAAGGAGTTAAATTGAAGTGTTCTATTGCCTACCACCTGTAAACAAATGGATAGATAGAAGCAGTGAACAAAATCGTTGAAACATATTTACGATGTTTTGTGGTGAAACTCCTCAGAAATGGAATGAGTGGATAGCGTTGGTGGAATGGTTGTACACTGGATAATTCATATATATGTTAAAGTCGCTTCTAATGGCTATATGGATATGTTTGTTATTAATGGAATGAATATATTTATCTCTCTTGTGAAACTTCTGTAATTCTTTCCCTCTCTCTAAAGCTATTCTTCTTGTGGTTGTATTAAAACTTTATCAGTAGAGTGCATGTTGTAACTTGTAAAATTCTCCTCAAAATTCTTTACTATAACCATCTTGCTCTTTTATTCAAAAATGTATTTTAAGTTAATGGTGGGAATTGAAAAATATATTTTGACTCATATCAAACTCCATTATATTTAATAATAACTCAAATGAAATTATAAAAGGAAAAATGAAATAAAAACAAAAACAAAGCTAGGTAGGTAAAAATTTGTATGACCCTATTCGAAACTTTAAGATTCGATCTATAATTAAAATTTTTCCTTTGCTAAATAAAGCTCCCCCACGATCTATCAAGTCTAGGAGGCAATAATGTAACATAGATCCAAGATTCTCTTAATGATGATTTTACATAGATTTCCTTGTAGGAGGTAAAACTCTGATCCCAAATTTTAAACGGCTGCATATATAAGGGAATTACCTCACTTAAATCAGGAGAGCCCGTTACCATTATACATAGATTGTTGATGTTTCTGATGCTTTAACCCAACTTTTTTGAAAGTATCATTACACGCAAAGGCAAAACCTAAGTCGGTGGGTGATTTGGTAATTTCAACCCTCTCAACACATCATCCTCTCGAAGCCCTTCACCACAGATATCTTATCTTTTCATAGCCAAACACGCTGATCCTCTCTCTCTCTTTCTCTCCCTCTCTCAAGGTGCGTGTGCTTTCTTCGTTTGGGTTAAGAGAGCGGTGCTCCGGAGAATCTTGGATTTTTCGGGATGGGAAATTGAAATTTCGGCAATTATATTGATTCTAAGTTTAAATCTTTTGAAGTTATTAGTAATTTTCTCCACGTTCTTCTACTTCGTTTATTGATGATTCTGTCTAGCATGTGGTTTACTATACCCATTTAAAAGTATTCAATATTCATGTATTCCTTGTTGAATTGCTTGTTGAATAGTGGGCTAAAAATGAAAATCAGCATCTAGATTATTTGATGGCTAGAATCCGATAAAGTTTCATCTAGGAGTGCATTTTGACAGTGTCTCACACAAACTTCAGTATAATCTTCAAGCATATCTGAACATTGTCTCCTATAGCTAGACCATGTGAAGCCACAGATGATGATCGGGATATAGCCTCAGCGTACATTTTCAAAGTAATGTTTTTAACAAAGGCTATCCCATGAGTGATTTTGAGATATAGCTGTTAACTTTGAAGTACCCATGGGAAAATGTTAATAACCTATCATTATAATCCAAGAATCAGTTTTATATTATCCTTTTCTCATTCTTTCTCTTAGTTCATTTATTTACTCTTTTGTTGAGTTATTATTAACTGATGACATGATCATCTATTGTAGTATTAGTAGCTGTCATTTCCCATTGATTATAGCCTGATGGATACCAATAATTGGAGACCTACTGCTCCAGCAGGGGAACCTACCATGGACACAGGTGATTGGAGAGCTCAATTACCACCAGACGCACGACAAAGAATTGTCAACAAAATGTAAGAACCTTTAATTTTTTCAGGCTCAGCCATCATTATGAAATTTTCAATCTTCATTGAAGAGTGTAAATTGTTTTATGCATTATTATCAGGCAGGAAACTAGTTAAGAACATTTCTAACAATCCAAAACTTTAGGATAATTAAAGAATCTTCCAATTTCCTCATACAAAATTTTCTTGATGAAATTGATAAGGTCTTGTATTATATTTAGCTTCCAGTGTAACATGGAAAATATTTTTTACAAGATAAGGTCTTGTATTATATTTAGCTTCCAGAGTA
Source organism: Erythroxylum hondense (assembly GCA_029829435.1). Lineage (NCBI taxonomy): Eukaryota > Viridiplantae > Streptophyta > Magnoliopsida > Malpighiales > Erythroxylaceae > Erythroxylum > Erythroxylum hondense. Next base: position 8,833,202 of record JANKYF010000005.1, on the reverse strand, counting down.
ACATGGAAAATATTCTTTACCACATGTTGAAAATAAGGGATGCTGGAACGTTGAATTTAGGGCTGTAATAACAAAATAATTAAATAAAAGGACAAGGGTTTAGGTATCAGTCTGAGGGCTAGGAACTACCTGATATGAGAATCAGACAGAAAGCTTTACACTTTCAAATCTGAAGAATTCTTTAAAAAATCCTCAACCTCCTACAACTTAATATACAATGCATATAAGTAGACATTGAGGGAGTATTTTGGTTTAACTATAACTCTATTTCTTAATTAAAACTAGATTCTGACTAGATACAGATTAATTGATATTTTGTATCTGAATGTTATAAAATTGGATGCATAGAATGGAGACTTTAAAGAAACACCTTCCATTTTCTGGGCAAGAGGGGTTACAAGAACTCAAGAAAATTGCTGTGAGGTTTGAGGAGAAGATCTACACTGCTGCCACGAATCAGGTAATTCTTTGATGAATATCAACACTTTTGTAGTGCCTTCCAAATTCAGCTCGGAGTTTTGCATCCCATTTTGACTTGTTATCTGTTGTTCCCCCGATGTATTCCTCTCTTCAAATTGTGCTGACAACAATTTTGTTATCTGAATTTCTAATTCAGCCCGATTATCTGCGGAAAATATCTCTAAAGATGCTTACAATGGAGACCAAGTCTCAAAATAACATTTCGAATGGTATGGCATCCAATAATGTAAACAATCCATCAGATCCAGGAGGTAAGAATGTGACATAGATCTAAGGCTTATTTGACTGTACAACTTGATTCATCAATTTCACTGTGCTCCTTCTTTTTCTATTTTATTCTTTGAATGATGGTTGTATGTAGTTTGTTCAGTATCTTCTGATGAGAGCATGTTGTAACCTGTAAAACTTTCCTCAAAATTCTTTACTATAGTCATCTTGCTTCATTGAATTTATTCATGACCTACACGTTTTCTCTATTTAAAATACATTTCCTAATAAACCCACTGAAGTTAAGCTATTCTTTGACCTTTTTCTTTCTTCCTTGATGTGTGTCTCTCTCTAACTAGGTTTCTATTCCTTCTTGTGCACTGTTCAGCTTCACACAATATGCAGCCCCAGGTTCACAATCCAGGACAGTCACTTCCTATCACCTTATCGGCTAATCAATCTCAGAATATTTCAGGGCGCCAGCAGTTATTATCGCAGAATGTTCAGAGTAGTATGGTGTCTAATGCAGTTCAAAATTCTGCTGGTTTACCATCTGCACTACCACCTGTTTCGGGGTTAAACCAGACTCCTATTCCCGGTATCATTGGTCAAAATCCTAATGTGCAAAATGTTACTGGTGTTTCACAGAACTCACTTGGCAATTCAATGGGACAAGGGGTATCTTCTAATATTTTCTCCAATCAACGACAAATTCCTGGTAGGCAGCAAATGGTTCCCCAACAACAGCAGCAGCAGTCCCAAAATCAACAGTATCTTTATCAGCAGCAGATACAACAGCACCTTATGAAAAAACAGTTTCAACAAGGAAATATCCCTCACACACATGTTCAATCTCAAATCCAGCAGCAGCAGCAGCAACAACAACAGCAGCAGCAGCAAAATCTGTTACAACCAACTCAATTACAAACTTCCCAGCCATCTGGTATCCAAAATTCATCCGTCGTACAGCCTTCCATGATGCAGTCAGTTCCACCCTCTGGTCTGCAACAGTCATCACAACATGTGCTTCAACAGAACCAGCCATCTCAGCAAGCCACACAGTCAATGCTTCAGCAGCATCCACAATCGGTTCTGAGGCAGCAGCAACAGCCACAACAGGGTTCTGGTATTCATCAACAGCAAGCACAACTGATGCAGCAGCAACAGCAGCTGATGGGGCAGCAACCAAATGGCACAAGCATGCACCAAGGCCAATTGATTGGACAACAAAATACTGTTGGTGACATGCAGCAGCAGAGGTTGCTTAGCCAGCAGAACAACCTTCAAAATATGCAGCAGCAACATCCACAGCAGCAGCAGCTAATACCCCAACAAAATAACATATCTAGTATGCATCAGCAACAACTAGGATCTCAAAGCAATGTCTCTAGTTTACAGCATCAGCAGCAGTTGCTTGGTACTCAGGCTGGTAACTCGGGCATGCAAACTAATCAGCACTCAATACACATGCTGCAACAGTCCAAGATTCCACTGCAGTCACAAACACAGCAAAATTCAACTAATTTGTTGCCAAATCAAGGACAGCTGTCACAAACACTACCTCAGCAGCAGCTAATGTCGCAGATGCAATCACAACCGGCCCAGTTACAGCAGCAACTTGGCTTACAACCACAGTCCAATCAGTTTCAACAAAGGCTTCAAGCACCAGGTCAACCAACTGGTTCCTTGCTTCAACAACAAAATGTAATTGATCAGCAAAAGCAGCTATATCAATCTCAGAGGCCCCTTCCAGAGACATCATCAAGTATGCTGTTATATCTTTGAGAGTTTCTAGTGTTACTCCAACCATACTTTTTCTGTTTTATGTCTTACTGATTATAAAATAGGTGGCCCTCAAATACAAATTTAAGTTCTGTTCTGCACCTCCTCAAGTTCAGAGCTGATGCCCTTCTCAGAAAATATACCAATTTTCAACTCATGTGCTGCATTTTTTGGCAATGTTTCCCAAGTATTTACTCTATTTGTGCTTGCGTGTTTATTTAGACTGTTATAGATATGGGTAATAGTTTATATAGATTTATACTTTGACCATTTTGATATGTATGTGAATCCATGAACCTACCCAAGATATAAGAAAAATTAGGAGGGTTTCTCTAGTCCTTCTGCTGCAGCTATTTCTTGCAGTATTCTTGTTGTTACTATTGGAACAACACTTGCATCAATGATGTACATAAATGGTCTAATTACTGCTTCTGCCATTGCCTTATGGCATGGACTACAACATTGTTCAATACTTCACATTGTCAGCTAGGGATAGATTATTAGCAGATACTAGAGGCGTAGCATAGTAACAAGTCTTAAGTTTCCTACATCAGGTTCCTGCCATTGTTCTGCTATTCGTGTGATTTATCCCATTTGCTTCAAGACTGGTGCTTTCATTTCTGGGAAGGGGACATTCATCTGTATGACTTATTCGGTATTTGTTTATTTAATTTTTTTAGCTTCCCTTGATTCAACGGCACAGACAGGACATGCAAATGGAGGAGATTGGCAGGAGGAGGTTTACCAAAAGGTAATTTATGTAATGTTTGTTAGAGGAAATTGAATTAACTATATTTTTATCAGGATTGTAAGGTTTCTAAACCATGTATGCCATTGTCAACTAATTATAACTGTTGCATTAATATGCTTTTCCAAATTTTCCACTCATTATTTATACTTGTGGTTGAAGAATTTAACAGTTATATTGTCCTTTTGATAATTCTAGATCAAAGTCATGAAGGAAACTTACTACCCGGAATTGAATGAGATGTACCTAAAAATTGCTGCTAAGTTACAACAGGTAGGTTAAGTGTGGATCTCTAATCTTGGCTTCATGATAGTTTACATGGTTTTTTGAGCTAACTGTTCCTTGGAATGTGTGAAAGAGTTGTTGACTCTCTTCTTTTCCTTTTATCACTTGTCAGCATGATTCTCTTCCACAACAAACAAAGTCAGAACAGCTTGAGAAACTCAGAGGTTTTAAGACGATGTTGGAGCGCATAATGTCATTTTTACAGGTTGCAAAAAGTAGTATAACACCTGTCATCAAAGAGAAATTGGGGAATTACGAAAAGCAGATTGTAAATTTCGTCAATACAAATAAGCCTCGAAAGCCTATTCCTTCCATGCAGCAAGGACATGTGCCCCAACCTCATATTCAACCTGTGCAGCAAACGCAGTCTCAAATTCCTCAAGCACAGTCCCATGAGAATCAAATGAACCCTCAGTTGCAGCAAATGAATTTGCAAGGTTCCATGCCAACAATACCACATAATAATATGTCAAGCTTGCAGCACAGTTCTCTGTCCTCCTTGTCTGGAATTTCTACTTCACAACAGAACATGATGAATTCGATTCAGTCAGGCTCCAATTTGGATTCAGTACAAGGCAATACCTTAGGTTCCGTGCAGCAGGTGTCTATGGGATCTTTGCAACAGAATACTGTTAGCACTCCTCAACAGACCAACATTAGTTCCATGTCATCTCAAAGTGCTGTGAATATGCTTCAATCAAATATCCCCCTGCAGTCAAACTCCAATATACTTCATCATCAGCATCTGAAACAACAGCAAGAACAACAGATGTTACAGAACCAGCAGCGTCAGCAACAGTTGCAGCAGCGTCAGATGCATATAATGAAGCAGCAGATTTTGCAGCAGCAGCAGCAGTTAACCCAGCAAGGGAAACCGCAGCTGCCTGGGCAGATGCAGACACATCAGATGCCACGGCTACATCAAATTAATGATGTCAGTGAAATGAAGGTTAGATCAGGTATGGAGGTAAAGCCTGGGGTCCTTCAACATCATCTTTCAGCAGGTCAGCGTGCTGCTTATTCCCACCAACAAATTAAACCTGGAGGTTCATTTCCTATTTCTTCACCACAAATGCTTCCTGCTGCATCCCCACAACTACACCAACATTCTTCTCCACAAGTTGACCAGCAAAGTTTACTACCACCGAAAACTGGAACCCCATTACAATCTGCAAGTTCTCCCTTTGTCCCATCTCCTTCAACTCCATCTCCCTTGACTGGAGATTCTGAGAAACCCATTTCTGGTGTTTCCTCTCTGGCAAATGCTGGGAGTGTTGGACACCAACAAATTACTGCTGCACAAACAACAGCTCCATCCCTTGCAATTGGGACTCCTGGTATATCTGCCTCACCTTTGCTAGCAGAATTTACTGCTCCTGACGGTACTCATGTCAATGCTTTGACAACTGTTTCTAGCAAGTCAACTGTAACTGAGCAGCCACTTGAGCGCTTGATCAAAGTGGTTAGTTATTCTATCTGTTTAATTTGTGTATGGTATGCCAAGGGAAAAAATTTTGAATCTTGAATATGTATTATTTTCCCTACTCGATTGTGGATATAATGAAAAAGACATAATATCATACCTCTCAGGTCAAATCAATGTCTGCTGAAGGGTTGAGTGCAGCTGTCAGTGATATAGGGTCAGTAGTCTGCATGATGGACAGAATTGCAGGATCAGCCCCAGGAAATGGATCTAGAGCTGCTGTTGGTGAAGATTTGGTTGCCATGACAAAATGTCGTCTTCAAGCCAGAAATTTCATCACACAGGATGGAATTACTGGCACAAGGAAAATGCGGCGTTACACTAGTGCCATGCCTTTGACTGTTGTATCATCAGCTGGCAGTGTGACTGATAGTTATAAGCATTTGGGTGGCCCGGAGGCATCTGATTTGGAGTCAACTGCTACATCAAGTGTCAAGAAGCCAAGACTTGCGGTACTTAGTGCTCCCTGGTTTTATGATACATGAACTCGTTTCTGCAATTTATTTTCCTTTCAATCTATGATATCTTCAATTATTTTATTGGTCTATCTGATCTCTACTTATTAACTTGGCCCTACCACATTGTTTTCTCAAGAACTTACATGCTAATAGAAGATCTTACTTTCTTAATGGAGGATTCATTCTCCTATAAAAGCAACCTTCACATGATCATTTCTGAACTACGTGCCTTAAAGTGAAGCAATGAGGCTGGAAAGAAGTACTATATTATTCTAATTCTGGTTGCGTAGGTTTCCAGATTCTAAAAAGAGGATTATACCGTTTCCAGTTTTAGTTAGGGATCATTTTTGTCCTACTTGTTCCTGAGAATTAAGGATGCTGAATGGAGAAAGAAATGTGACCTTTGCAGGCAAATCATGCCCTTATGGAAGAGATAAGGCAAATAAATCAACGACTTATTGACACGGTGGTTGATATTAGTGATGAAGATGTGGATCCCATTGTAGCAGCTGCCGCTGCTGCTGAAGGGGGTGAAGGAACTATTGTGAAATGCTCATATACTGCTGTTGCGTTAAGTCCCAACTTCAAGTCACAGTATGCTTCAGCACAAATGGTGTGTAATGAGATGTCATGTGGGGCATTTTATTAACCTACTTGCATCATGTCTTACTATGTTCTCAGTACTATTTTGTGTTTAATCCTGTGCAGACACCTATTCAACCCCTTAGATTGCTTGTGCCTACGAATTATCCAAGCTGCTCCCCTGTATCGCTAGACAAGCTTCCTGTTGAAGTCAGGTAAAGGGGAATTGGCGTCCTGATCTTTGTTGCTTTTCTCTCCTCTCTTCTCATAGCAATATGTGCTTCTATGATGCAACACATTTATGGTTTATTCCAAGCCATTTTTTGGAGGAAATACAAGGTCAAAGAAAGATAAAAGCCTGTATGTCTTGACTGGGTTTTGTAATTAAAACAGATAAAGCTAGATGGTTTATGATTACTTCTGAAAAACTCTTGGGGTTATCACCATCATACATGAAATCACTTTACATCATATAACAGATATAGTCTGAAACACGGTTAACAGTTAGGGTCCTGTTACACAGAATTGGAATTGTAACAAATTTGTAGTAATGAAGATCGTGTTATCCAGAACTGGAAATCATTATCGATACACACAATTAAAATTTTGTTACAGAGATGAGAACTGAATTCCAATGCTGCCAAATGCAAGCTTATGATAATGCATGTATCTTAAGTGCTTACTTAGACAGAAGACTAACTCTCATCCCATCTTCCATTTTTATGTTTACTGATTTGGGTATTTGTCACGTAATGGAACAGCAAGGAGCAAGAGGATCTGTCGGCAAAGGCAAAATCGCGGTTCAGCCTATCTCTTAGAACTCTTTCCCAACCCATGTCACTTGGGGAGATAGCGTGGACCTGGGATGTGTGCGCACGTGCCGTGATTTCTGAGTATGCTCAACAGAGCGGCGGAGGTAGCTTCAGCTCCAGATATGGAACCTGGGAAAAGTTCGTGAGCACAGCTTGATTAATCTACCTCTCAGAAGCCCCAGGAAGAAGCTGTTAATAGTAGATTCGGTTTATATTCCAATATCAGTAAATCCACTCTGGAATAGCTGCTCCGATGAAGTTTGACCCAACAAATGCAGATATGGATGTGTGAGTTCTGATAATCCATATCAAACTCAGAAGGAGTTTTGAGTATAAATTTTGTTTATGTAATTAAGGGGTGATTTGTGTAAGGTCAGAATAATGTTCCTTTTCCGATGATGTGTTGTCTGCTATAACATTACACTTAAGACTACTGTATTTGGTCGATTAGAAAGCTATTTGCATTTGCAATGGCCTTTGTTTTATATATATATTCAGGACTGGAGGAGGTTCCACATTGTTCTTGGATAAAAGAAAAAAGCCTACTGGCGTTGGCCCTGTATTCAGATGATTACAATAATGCATCTACTTCCATGCCCCTTGCTCCATGATAAAGCTTTACCCAATAATCAATGCGGGTAAATGCATTTTAGACAGTCATTTGATTTTTATTTTAATTATTATATTTTAAAAATTATTATATAATTTTCTATCATATTTAATTTGTTTTTATTAACTTTTTACTCAAAATAATAGCACATTAGATA
>JANKYF010000005.1:8770523-8781909 GCA_029829435.1 Erythroxylum hondense | reverse complement strand
AAATCCCATATAAATAAAAAAACGAACAATTTGCCATAAATAGTAAGTCGTTCTCAATTATTGTGGGATATTTTTCATTAAAATTTACGGATAATAATATTTAAATCGGATTTCTTCAAAAAAAAATATTTAAATTGGAAAAAAGAAAAGCCAAAGCCGACAATGAGGTTTGGTTGGTAGGAAAAGAGGAGGGCGGAAAGGAAAATTGGGAAACCCTAGATCTGATCCACGTACTGTCAACTGACGGACCTTACCTATAATTATTTACTAAAATAGTTTGTTATTATTTTATAAATATTTATTTATTTAATATTTAGGATATAATTGAATATTCATAAATAGAATAGGGATAAAATAACTGTTCAGGTAATCTGACTCCGGTGAATAGCCACACGCAGTTTCACCTCAAAAATCGAAACACCAGCATGGGCCCCACCCCTTCTGACACAAAGTCATTCGACAACTTTTGTTCCTCTGTCAGTGTGTCGCGTTCCTAACGCCCTGAAGCGCGTGGGGAATCGATCTTGTTATCTTCTACATGAAGATGGGATCTTTTGTCCAATATTATCCTGTTTTATTTTATTTTATAAAATCTCAGTTATTTATTTTGCAAGACTCACGCGAAACTTACGCGGAACCTATATAAATAAATGGCTGAGATTCATTGAACAAAATAAGACAAAATTATATTAGACAAAAGATCTGTACTCCTCTTCATGGCTCTGCAATTTATGCTTATGGATTAGTAAAAAAAAACAAACAAAAAAGAAGAAATCTTTCTGGATAACTCGAATCCTCGTAATTGTAGGTAATACGTTGTTGACTAATTATCTGTACCTTACGTTGTAATATAGGATTGTTCCGATGTGCAGAAAGTTCAAATGCATACAAGATCGTATACATTTTATTTCCTTTGTTGGAACACATCAAATTTGAGATCAGGATTTATCGACCTGAAAGAAGAAGTGGGCTGGTCTGTTCCCAACTTAAGAGAGTTAGATCAAAAGTAGAAGTGGGTTGTCTTCAACTTCCAAAGGTAAATAAGAAAAGAGAAGTGAGATGTTGTGTAGACGGCAACATTGACAGCTTCAGCTGATATCGTCATTGTCACATAGTTTGACGTAACCCTACACCATCGTAGGAGATGGCAAAGAGTCCTCTACCAATATTCTATTCTTATTAATAACCTAAAATATACAAAAACACATCCAATCCAATCCAATCAAAGCCTACACTAGTCTCAACCCTCCCACTTAAAGATAAATTAAAATTATGTAATTAAATAATTTTATTTACTTTCCATGCTTAATAATTGCTTCACTAATTTCAATATCGCGAGAAATTGGGTTCTTTCATCTCATCTCATCTCGTAATCATGCAAACTGTGATCTACTGTTTCACGTGCTATGCAATGAAGAAACCACGTCTTCAAATTTCTCTGCATTACTTGGGGGACCACACCCCACAATCTCTCCAACTCCTGAATGGCATTGTTGTAATAACCAACGAAACCCAAGGTCAAACTCTTCTTGTCCCTTACGATAAAAGCTTGTCGTTTCTCGGGGGATCTGGGATGGGTTAAAATGGCTGTCCCGACTTTTGCACTCTGTTTCTGATCTCAGTCTCCACCGCAGTTCCTGTCCGTTGGATCTGTCATTGCGACGCCCGCGTTGCAGATCACGATCAGTTAAGCTGTACTCGACTGTAGAAGATTGCTCCTGGAGTGGTACGACAGTTGTCAGCTGGAGATTCCGCGCCGATAAACTCGACAAAATGTAGCCGGCTTCGTGGGGACCACATGGTGTAGATCTTATAGATAAGCAGGTTGTCGTATTTCAATGACTTATCAGTCAGATAGCTTATCATGTTATACGTACAATAGCTTATCCACCTCTTTCTGTCTCCTCTCAGCTATAAAAATCACCATTTCTGCAAGGTTTAGATGCTCTGTTACATATAATGGAACCATATTTTTTTAGAGAGAGAAAATATAGATAGACAAGGGCATAAAGTTTTTGTTCCAAATTCTAGAGTGAGAAAGCTGTGTTCTTTTTTTCTAGGGGAGAAAGCTTCTCTCAGCTCTCTCTCTTTCTGATCTCTGCTTTTCTTTACCAGGTGGCTTTCTTAGAAATCTCTCTTTTTGCTTTTGCTATAGAATCCATCACTTTAATATCTTTAGCTTGTTTTTTAAAAATCTGGGTTAGTTTCAATTTTTCCTCTGAAGCTCTTTTTAGCTTGACTTCCCTTCATCTAATTTCTTTCGGGGCTTGTTCATTTTTGGGTTTTTCATCTTTTATTCCCACATATGATAAAAGCTGCTTTCTTTATCTCTTTGATCCCAGAAAATATCAAGAAACCCTACTTTTTGAACTTTTTTTTGGAAAGGAATTATCTTTAGGCTTGGGTTTTCACTTGGAAGATCCTGTTATATGCTTTTTTGCCTAATAATTGTGCGGGAAATGCGGGGTTTTGGTGTTTTGTTGCGTATATCTTGAAGATGATTAAATGATCTGGTTTTACGTAGACTACTGTGTTTCGCGGTATAATTTTGCATATTTGTTCCTTAAAGCATTCTCTTGTTTATAGCTGACCCTTCATGTGTTCTTTTAGGTTGCAGATCTAGTGCCAATTTTGGTTATAACCGTAAATTGCAAGGGAAGACGGGTCGTTAAAGATGTCATCTCTCAGTAGAGAGCTTGTGTTCTTGATCCTGCAGTTCCTTGATGAGGAAAAGTTCAAAGAGACTGTTCACAAGTTAGCTCTTTTCACATTTAAGTTTATCGTATTTTGTCGTTTTTTGTTGTTTCGCTTAATAATTGCTATAATTGTTATTTATTAGCATATTATTGCTGGTGAAGTGACAACTTTCTGTTTTTGACAATATCAACTGATGGGGGCGCTGATTCGTTTTGCTTCAAATGTCATGTAGGCTTGAACAAGAATCTGGGTTTTTCTTTAACATGAAGTATTTTGAGGACGAAGTGCATAATGGTAATTGGGATGAGGTGGAGAAATACCTATCCGGTTTTACTAAGGTTGATGATAATCGATATTCAATGAAAATCTTTTTTGAGATAAGGAAGCAAAAGTATCTGGAAGCATTGGACAAGTAAGATTGTATCATCATTTATCAGTTTATCTTCAATCAAAACTTTTCTGCATCTGGATGAAAATATTTGTAATTTGTGTAGGCACGATCGGTCAAAGGCAGTGGATATATTAGTCAAGGATTTGAAAGTGTTTGCTACATTTAATGAGGAACTTTTCAAGGAGATCACTCAACTTTTGACACTGGAGAACTTTAGGTACTGGGATTGCTTCTAGAAGCATTAAAGTTTTGTGCTTGAATATAACAAATTGCAATCATATCCTGAATGTTTCTATTCATAATGTAGAGAGAATGAGCAGCTATCCAAGTACGGAGATACAAAGTCTGCAAGAGCGATTATGTTGGTGGAGCTTAAGAAACTCATTGAAGCGAATCCCTTGTTTCGTGATAAATTGCAGTTCCCGAGCCTTAAAAATTCTAGGTTACGGACTCTCATTAATCAAAGGTAATCCTTGTAAGAGTGCTGGAACTTTTTGAATTGCATGCACTTTATTTTAGCACTTGTGTGCTTGGATATTTTTGCATTGGAATGTTGGTAGTCAATGAGGTTTTTGTTTGAACTAATAGAATTACAGAAAACCTTTTCCCATTTTTAATACAGAATTTAAATAATGAATTTTTTTAAACAATTTATGATTGGCGTTCTGTTGCCACTTCCATTAGTCAAACAATATTCTATCTGAAATATTCTAACTGCTTCAATTCATGGACTTTATGCATTGAAGTTAGGTGTTTAGGGACTTTTGCTCTCTGAGGATCGCATATCATTATCACTTTGCTTAGGGTAAGTGACTATGTTGTGTGCAAATGAATGACTTTGTTTATCAATTTCAGCTTGAATTGGCAACATCAACTATGTAAAAATCCAAGGCCAAATCCAGATATAAAAACCCTCTTTGTGGATCATTCATGTGGGCAGCCAAATGGTGCTAGGGCACCATCTCCAGCAAACAATCCGCTGCTTGGATCCTTACCAAAACCTGGGGGACCAGGTTTTCCTCCCCTGGGTGCACATGGGGTGGGTTATCTCATGGCTTCTTATCTGAATGTGCTTTGTAATACTTTCTTATGTTATTGTGCTTGAATTTATCCATTCAGCCATTTCAACCTGGACCAACGCCAGTTCCAGCACCCCTTGCTGGTTGGATGACTAGTCCTTCTACTGTAACACATCCAGCAGTTTCTGGAGGAGGAGCCATAGGTCTTGGCGCTCCATCAATCCCAGGTGCTCCTCCTTGTGCTACCAAAGTCTAAAATACTCGTGCATGATATGGTTAGAATTGCATCCAGCTACATGGTTCTCTTTGTAACATCAGATATGTTTTGTTGTCTTGCATAGCTGCTTTGAAACATCCTAGGACACCTCCAACTAACCCTTCTGTAGACTACCCATCAGGAGATTCAGATCATGTTGCAAAAAGAACAAGGCCTATGGGTATTTCTGATGAGGTGCGTGTTTTGTTCTTACTGATTTGATTATGGACACCTGCTGCCATGCTTTAAGGCTTTTTCTTCCAAATTTACATTTATTATTGTTTTTCAGGTAAACTTGCCAGTCAATGTCCTACCTGTATCATTTCCTGGATATGGTCATAGTCAGGCTTTTAGTGCACCTGATGACTTGCCAAAAACTTTGGTGCGTACCTTGAATCAAGGGTCATCTCCTATGAGCATGGATTTTCATCCAGTCCAACAGACTCTTCTTTTAGGTATATATATTTCATTTGGTTGATATCGTGCATCTTCTGATCCATCCTGGCCTAAAATTTACTTGTGAGTTTCCGTTAATGTTTTTGCTATAGTTGGTACCAATGTGGGTGACATTGGCCTGTGGGAGGTCGGTTCCCGAGAACGACTGGTCTTGAGAAACTTTAGAGTTTGGGATGTTAGTGCATGTTCAATGCCTTTGCAGGTATGTCCATTATGGTTAGGACACTTGGTTGATGAATGATTTAATAATCCTTCATGTTTTGAGATTGGTACTCTTGTTCTAATTCAGACAGCTCTAGTAAAAGATCCTGGTGTCTCTGTTAACCGTGTGATTTGGAGCCCTGATGGTTCATTATTTGGTATGCTACATATCTATTAAGAGTAGTATTGTTAATTTTGTAGAATATGGAATAAGTTAAGGGGTGCAGAAGATGCTTTAATGACGTTTAATCTTGTTTCTAATGACAGGAGTTGCATACTCGAGGCATATCGTACAATTATATGCTTATCACGGGGCTGAAGACGTCAAGCAGCACCTTGAGGTAACCATGTGATTAATTTGTGCAAGACTAAGAATGCTATTATTGTATGTCAAATGCAAAATAACACTAAGGTTTTGATGTAGATTGATGCTCATGTTGGTGGAGTTAACGATCTTGCATTTTCAACTCCAAATAAGCAACTTTGTGTAATAACATGTGGTGATGACAAAACCATCAAGGTTGGTTAGTTGTGATAATTATTTAATTGTTGCTAACATGAAACATCACTACTATTTATTTATTCTCTAATTACAGGTGTGGGATGCTAATACTGGCCAGAAGCAGTATACCTTTGAAGGCCATGAGGCTCCTGTTTATTCTGTCTGTCCTCACCATAAGGAAAACATTCAGGTAGCTTACTCATTATTAGATACATTTTAATTTGCCATGATTTTCAAGCTTTTTATGTGTGTTCCTTCTTAAAACTTTGCTATGGGAGTATCTGGCCATGCTTGAATTTCTTTTCTACTGTTTTTATCAGTTCATCTTTTCGACGGCACTAGATGGTAAAATAAAAGCATGGTTATATGACAACCTGGGATCTAGAGTTGATTATGAGGCTCCTGGCCGCTGGTGCACAACTATGGCCTACAGTGCTGATGGCACAAGGTTAATATACTATGACGATTATGTTTGTGAAATGGGTCTTCTGTTGGTTATTTGCGCATGGTGTAACTTACAAAATTTTGATTTTGAACATTTGGTTCTGGTTGGACGATAGACTTTTTTCGTGCGGGACTAGTAAAGATGGGGAGTCACATATTGTTGAGTGGAATGAAAGTGAAGGTGCTGTGAAACGGACGTATCATGGTTTCCGCAAACGGTCTTTGGGGGTTGTGCAATTTGATACGACAAAAAACCGATTTTTGGCTGCTGGGGATGATTTCTCCATTAAGTTTTGGGATATGGATAATATTCAACTTTTGACATCAATAGATGCTGACGGAGGCCTTCCAGTAAGTTTTTAGGTATATTTACTAGAGATTGTTCTTGCAATGCTGTATTCACTCTTGACATTGTTGATTTTTAGGCGAGCCCACGTATCCGCTTCAACAAGGATGGAACTCTATTGGCTGTTTCTGCCAATGATAATGGGATTAAACTGTTAGCAAATACAGATGGTATTAGGTTACTGCGCACATGTGAGAATCTTTCTTTTGATGCTTCACGAGCATCTGAAGCAGTTGCCAAGGTAACATTATCACATATTAGTGGAGTAAAATATCTGATTAAGTGTTAACTAATTTTTGTTTTCTCCTGCAGCCCACTATTAACCCAATCTCAGCAGCTGCTGCAACTAGCGTTGGACTTGCAGACAGAGGCACATCAGCTGTTGCTATTACTGGAATGGTGCGTGCTTGTGCTGCATGCTTTTTCTTGTGTGCCAACACCTGAGATTTCTGTGTCATGTCAAATGCTTATTATGTGAAAGATATTTTAGAACATATCTGCTTGTTTCTTGTTGTCTTTGTTGCCGAAAATATTATCATTTTGCTACCTTTAGGTGTATAACATGTGTCTTAGCCACAGTTTCTCTTCTCAAGTGCTATTGACAAGCAAACTTATTTTGGCAGAATGGAGATGCCAGGAATTTAGGAGATGTGAAACCTAGAATAGCTGAGGAACCCAATGACAAATCAAAGATATGGAAGCTCACTGAAATCAGTGAACCATCTCAATGCCGATCCTTGAGACTTCCTGAGAACTTGAGAGTAACAAAGGTATAATAAACTATTAAATCCACTGCAATTTCCCATTTATTTTTATGGAACCAATGTTGCTAATTAAGCCTTTTCAACCTTCTGCCTCTTCAATATGCTAACAACTATTTTTTGCTGTCTTCCTTGCCAACTTTGTTGCAGATATCAAGATTAATCTATACAAATTCAGGTAATGCTATTTTGGCATTAGCATCAAATGCGATTCATTTACTGTGGAAATGGCAGCGAACTGAACGTAATGCTAGTGGCAAGGTATTGGGACATGCAATTTAATTTTTACAATTTGGGACTGATGTATCAGTGAGGTTTTAAGATGCAATGCATCTGAACATTCTAGTATTCATACCTGTAGGCTACTGCCAGTTTTTTACCTCAACTATGGCAGCCAACAAGTGGCATTTTAATGACAAATGATGTTGCCGACACCAATCCTGAAGAAGCTGTGGCCTGCTTTGCACTGTCCAAAAATGATTCTTATGTGATGTCAGCATCAGGAGGAAAAATTTCTCTTTTCAATATGATGACATTTAAGGTGTGCATATATTGTTGGTTTTAAGTTTATTTACATGAAAATTGCCAATAAAACTCATTTTCCTTTTGGCAAATTGCAGACGATGACAACTTTCATGCCTCCACCACCAGCAGCAACATTCCTTGCTTTTCATCCTCAGGATAATAATATTATTGCAATTGGCATGGATGATTCTACAATCCAGATATACAATGTTCGAGTAGATGAGGTATAATTGCTCTGCAGGTTTTCCTGTTCCAATTTCTCTTGAGGAGCAACACATAATCCTGTTTTCAATGAGACAGGTCAAGAGCAAGCTCAAGGGTCACTCTAAAAAGATTACTGGACTTGCCTTCTCTCATGTGCTGAATGTGTTAGTTTCTTCAGGTGCCGATGCTCAGGTAATAATTATAGTCATCAGTTATCAGATGGTCATTTTGCTATCATTTTTTCCTATTGCTTTAGTGTTACTTGCGCTTCTCTTGACATCTGTATTTATTTTCTCAAGACATGTTGATTGATGCTAATCACTTCCATGTCTCCTATTGTTCTAGTTCTTAATTGCTTTAAAGTAGTTTACTGCTTCACCAGGATCACATGTAACTTATTTTTTGGGAAAAGTTTGTAGACCTATTAACTCTGTAGTTCAGACTAACTTAAATTTTCCTAAAGTTGAATGCATTATTCTGTTGCTTATTATTTATTGAATGATGCAGCCAGTGTGCAAAAAATTTCTCTAACAGTTAACTCTTCATCTTTCCAGCTTTGTGTATGGAACTCTGATGGGTGGGAAAAGCAGAAGACAAGACCTTTGCAGGTTCCAGCTGGAAGGACTGCAGGGGTACAGTCAGACACACGTGTACAATTTCATCAAGACCAGATACACTTCCTAGTTGTACATGAAACTCAACTCGCCATATATGAGACTACAAAGCTTGAGTGTGTAAAGCAGGTACCTTTTGTATTAAAATCACTGTATGTTGCAGTAATATCTCAATTTCATGTTCTTATTCGATGCTTTCTGGATGTCAGTGGGTTCCGCGCGAGTCTTCTGCACCAATATCTCATGCAACGTTCTCATGTGATAGTCATTTGGTGTATGCCAGCTTCTTAGATGCAACTGTTTGTGTGTTTAGTGCTGCAAGCTTAAATCTAAGACTGCGCTGTCGAATAAATCCTTCTTCATATCTTCCAGCTAACATCAGGTAATATTCGTAGTCCTTAGTTTAATGCAAATCTATTTAGATATATATCCAGAGTTTGTTTGAATAGTATGTTTCCATATCAGCTTTCACTATTATGTGTAAATTTTGTCAATTCTGATAACAGCAACCAATAGACATTCTGGTTATTTTGTGGCTAGTTTCGTAAGTGAAACACTGAATATCTGAAGTTTTCTCACTCTGCTTTGCTGATGGAAACACTTTGCTGTAATAATGGAAGTACATCGGCATTTGGCTGTTTCTGTTCATGGAAGTGTTGTTCTCCCTACGTCTAAATTGTTTCAAACTTGTTTTGTGTATTCTTTAAGAGGTGCAGAGAATCAAATGATGGATAGAATGCTGGTTGGTATCTGTTTTCTCCAAGGCGATATCCCAACAACAATAAACATATTCTAAAATGCTCCTTGCAAACATGTTGACCTATTATATCATATTATATGAACTCATATAGCATATCTTAAATCAAGCTGTATTTGTCTTCCATGCATTCACATCCGGTGTTTGTTACTGTTTTACTTGGTATTAGTCACTTGCTCTCACTGATGGCCAAACTTTGACACCTTACCGTATATTGAACTACAGCTCTAGTGTGCATCCGCTAGTTATTGCTTCACATCCACATGAACCAAATCAGTTTGCATTGGGACTATCAGATGGTGGGGTTCATGTCTTTGAACCCCTTGAATCTGAAGGAAAATGGGGTGTGCCTCCACCTGCTGAGAATGGGTCAGCAAGCAGTGTTCCAGCTACTCCTCCTGTTGGACCTTCAGGTTCAGATCAAGCACAGAGATAATCTTAAGGCCAGAGTACGAGTTCTTTTACACACTTGGCTTGCTGGCCTACTCCTAAGCTAGGTATGCGTTGCATTGGGATGATTAGTTAAGTATGAGTAGGCTATCATATTTATGATAATTCAAAAACTTGGATTACCTTAGATCATCAGGATAAAGTTGTTTCAGTGCATTGATAGGAGAAACATGTTATTGCCATGTATATAACATTAGACTTACTTGCAAACTTATCACCCTTAGGACTTGAAATTGGCTTATCCAAGTTTCTCCCTTCTATAAGTAATTTTCCCCAAGTATATGGGGGGGTTGTTAAACAGTGGTTTTGAAGCACCAGTGATTCATTCAACATGTGTACTCTTTTCTGATATTTTCTTGAATTCTTTCCTTGTGCAGTTGGAGGTTCATGATATGTAATTTAGTCAGAGGAACAACTTTCAAAAGATGTAGATCTAGCATGATCTGTCAGATACTATGTAAGGTAAATGCTTTAGTACAACTACTAATAGTGAAATGTTTTTTGCCCCTTGGGAATTTACTAAAGGAAGAATTTATGTATTCTTTTTGTGTTCTTTTTCAAGTGGTGAGTAGTCTGATGTGTTTCTTATTTCGCTCTCGACCCTTGGTTTTCATCGAGACAAGCACAGTCACTCTCTTTTTTTTTGGCATATCCGAATTTACCTCTTCCATTCTCATTCTTCTATCCCGGGAATTTCGGACATGAAATCACTTCCGAGACAAGGTGTATTCCAGGCTCTTACCAACATAGATTTCTCCTACAATTTCTAACCATCAACTTATATAATCTGATTTACTTCATCAATTGGTAGACAGGCGCCGATGTAAAAGTAAAGTCTTTTACTTCTTTGATTCACTGGTAAGGCATATGTAGATTCGTATACAATGCATCACCTGTAATTTTCTCTTGCCAGTTTCTCTCAGGACAAGCTATAGAATGGCTTGTTGGGTTCCAAACTAAGCTGCTGCTTAATAACCATGTACCTGGAAACGAGACCTTAACTCTTCATGACATCATCAACAGCTTAGATTAATCGTAAACTAATATTTTGGTGTAAATATCAGCCAGTTTCACGTACTTTATACTGCATGGTTCCATCAACAGTGTCGTGTAGGGGGAGTTATAGACTACTGCTACAGATAAACAGCCAAAGACATCATTTCATGCCTCCGTGAACCCGAAGGGAAAGAGATTAGACAACAGCAGTCAGAGAAATAAATAGAAAAGCAGTCTCATGAATATCATATAGTTAAATCACCAAGTCCTTCTCACAAGGGACCACCAAAACGTAATATCATAGACAATTTGAAGTAACCAACTTGTTTGAAAAGACGTGGTCATTGTCGATACTGATTTCAGCCTTGTAGTTGAAGGGATTTCGAGTATGATGGATTTAGATTGCGTGGAAATTGTGAATAAGCATAAATGCTTGAGATTTGACGATGATGACATTGAAATGTGCTAGGAAAAGTACAAAGAACAAGCTAAATCTACGCTCTAGTGTTTGATTGGGTAGGCACATATGTATCTTTGTTTTTTTTGGCAACTTGTGTATTATTTTTCATACAATAATTACAACTCATGCTTATAAACGTATATTATACTCCAAATCTCTTAAAAATAAAAGAATCACCATCTTTGCTTTCTATATATAAGAGATAGGAAACAAGCCCGTACGGGTAGTCGGGTGTTTTTGATGAATAAGAGATTTTGGGATAGGAAGAATCAAGGTGAAAGTTAGAAGTAAAATGAAAGAAAAAATG
>JANKYF010000005.1:8723404-8742124 GCA_029829435.1 Erythroxylum hondense | reverse complement strand
TTAATGAATTATATTAATTAATTAGTTAATTATATTTTAATTAATTAGTATTAATTTTTTTAAAAAAGCTACTATTAAAGAATGAGTTTCATTCCTCTACTAAATGGAAGGTATGGAGGATTTATCAAAAGTGGGATATCAAACTATTGTCCCTATAATGATAATCAACAACTAATTACTCACTTTTTATTCCTTACCCATTAACTCCTTCGTAAACCCATCAACCAAGCACCCTTAAATATTTTATTATTAGCTTATACTCTACAATGCCACTTTCCATATTGGATGTTTCAATCAGCATTTGGGGTGACAAGTTAAATGTTTTATTATTAGTTTATACTTGTTGGAAGTTTGATGAACTCCAAATAAAATATGAAAATATTCACTCAAAACTTTTTTCTTCTTTTCTTAAGAGCTACGACTATTTTTTTCTTCATCACACATTACACACACATTTTTTTCACACAATGTGCTACTACACTTTTTTTTTTTATTTCACTTGATTCATAAATTATGATAGATGAGAGCTAGCCTTTATATAGGCATCCTAAACCAACATTAACAAACATAGAGAACAATTAGTAAATAGAGAGAATGACAAGTATCACCGTATGTGTCCTAAATATAACAAATTGATACCTCCTAATACAAGTGTATTGACATAAACAAACCAACACTTAAACTTTGACACCTCCTAATACATGTTATTGACAAACAAAGCAACACTCAAACTTTGACACCTACAAATCTAAACTATTAAGTAAATATTTGAAGCCTCATACGTTAATCTCCAAATGTCCAAAAAAGAGAGTTTGCTTTCTAACACTCCCCTTCAAACTCTACTTTGCATATCAAGCTTTTCTCTTAATTTGTAAAACACTTCATTGTTCAGTGGTTTTGTAAAAATATCTGTCAGTTGATCTTCTGCTCTGTCGAACATCAATTCCACAATTTTGTTTTTCACATGCTCCCAAATAAAATGACATTTTATGTGTTTGCTTCGATTGTGTGCCACTGGATTTTTTCAAGGGATATGACATATTTGTTGTCAACATATATTCTTGTTGGGCCTTCTTGTGCGTGATCTAACTCACTTAAAATATATCTCAACCACATTGCTTGATATGAACTTGCTATTGTAGCTAAATATTCAGCCTCATATGTTGAAAGGGCAACCGTTTGTTACTTCTTCGATGACCATGAAAATACTATTGACCCAATACGAAAGGCATAACCAGAAGTACTTTTTCTATCATCTACATCTCTATTGTAATCACTATCTGAATAACTAATTAATTTCGAATTTTGAGAATGTGTATAGAATAAACCTTGATCAATTGTACCTTTAATACATCTTAAAATTCTTTTAGCTGTATTAAAGTGATCTTATTTGGGCTTCTCCATATATCTGCTGACTAGCCTAACTACAAACCTAATATCTGGTCTTGCGTAAGTCAGATACCTCAAACTCCCAACCAAACTCTTGAATAATGTTGGATCTATAGATTTGTTGTCTGAATCAATTCTTAACTTTAATTTATGCTTGCTTCGGTAGGCGTGGCTATTGACTTGCAATCTTTCATTTTGAACCTCTTTAAAACTTCATCTACATACTTCACTTAAGAAATGAACATTATTTCTCTTGTTTGTTTCACTTCGACTCCAAGGAAGTAGGACATTTCACCAATATCAATCATCTCAAAATCTTTAGTCATGGCTTTCTTGAAATCATCAAACATAGTTGGATTATTCCCTGTGAAAATAATGTCGTCCACATATAAGCACACGATCATGATATCTCCTTGTTTATTTTTCTTCGTATACAACGCATGCTCATACAAACTTTTCGCAAATCCGTTATTTTGAAAATACTCATTTATTCTTGTATTCCAAGCCCTCGAAGCTTGCTTCAATCCATAGACTTCCTGGCCTTTCTTAACATATCCAGGTAGTTACTTAATATAAACTTCTTCTTCTAAGTAGCCATTCGGAAAAGCTGACTTCACATCCTTATGGTAAGTCTTCCATTTACTTTGTGCTGTAAGTGTTGCGAGAAGTCTGATTGTATCAATTCTTGCAACTGGAGAAAATACTTCTTTATAATCAATTCCATATTTCTGTTTATAGCCTTTCGCGATTAATTTTGCCTTATATTTTTCCATCTTTCCATCTTGATTGGTTTTTGTCTTATATACCCAATTGACTCTAATTGGTTTATGTCCTTTTGGAAGACTGGTCAATTCCCATGTATCATTTCTTTAGATTACACCAATTTCTTCATCCATTGCGTTTCCCACTTTTTGTCTCCAGTAGCTTCTTCGTACGTCACCGGATCACGTGTAGCCATTAGACCAAACAATGAATAGTCAAATGACTCTATTCATTCAGTAGCATTATAGATATCATAAGATTTCTTGTTTTAACTGGTGCTCCCCTTGAATTGTTGCTGTTGCTAAGACTTGGCGTTGACAATGTCGATGCAGGTATTATTGGTGGACTTTGTGGGGGACAATGATCATCTTGTTGGTCTTGTAAATCCAGATCATCGTCATCTTTATCATAAAAAAACATTCCTTGAATGTTCTTTTCCTCTTTGCTCTATCTTCAATAGTCTACTTCATCGAACTCAACATCTCTTGAGATGATCACCTTCTTGTTTAACAATTTGTATGCTTTACTCATGTTGTCATAGCCAATGAAAATGCATTTCTCCCCTTTATCATCTAACTTCTTTCTTTTTTAGTCAAGAATATGGGCATATGTAATGTACCCAAAAATCCTGAGATGTTTAACACCTAGTTTTGCTGCTGCTCCATGCTTCATTAGGTGTCATAAATCTGACGCTTTTTGTTAGACAATGATTTAGCAAATAAACTGCACATAAAATGGCTTCAACCCACAAACTCTTTGGTAAATGCTTTTCCTTCAACATGCTTATTATGATATCAAGAATTGTATGATTCTTTCTTTCAACTACACCATTTTGTTGTGGTGTATATCTTGTTGTTAGTTGATGAACGACTCCATGCTTTTTACAAAAATTCTTGAATAATTTTGAGGTGTACTTGCCTCCTCTATTGGAGCTGAATATCTTTAGATACTGTCCACTTTGTTTTTCAACCATCACTTTGAACTCTTTGAACTTATCAAGAACCTCTGATTTTTATTTCAAAATATACACCCAACATTTTCTACTAAATCATCAATAAAAGTTAAATAGTATCTGTTTCCTTCTAGCTGATGGCATGCTAAATAGACTAACAATATTTGTGTGGACAATCTCTAGCCACCTTCTAGCTCTCCATAATTTTTTAGTTTCAATATGTTGTTTGTGATGCTTTCCTTTGATGCAGGCTTCACACAATTGCTTTGGTTGATCAATTTCTGGTAATCTGTTCACCATCTTTGACATTGATAACAATCTTAGCCTGGTAAAATTGAGGTGATCGAACTTTAAATGCTACAACTAGGATTCATCTTCGATGGCTGACTTTATGCAATTTATCAACTCATTTTATATGTCAAGTGTAAAAAGACGATTCTTCATCATCTTTACTCTTACTATCAATTCTCCCTTCTTATTCCAAATGGTGAGATATTCATTTTTCAATAATATGATGTATTTCTTTTCTAAGAGTTGACAGAGACTAATGATGCTGCTTTTCAAACTAGGCACATAATAGACATCAGAAATATATTTCTTTTCTCTATTTTTCAAAGTAATTGTGATTTTACCTTTGCCTTTAACCGGAATCTTTGTTGAATCACCGAATATAACTTTACCACGAACTGTCTCATCCAAGTTTGTAAACAACTCTTTATGACCACATATATGGTTGCTAGCACCAGTGTCTAGACCAAACATCATTTTTGTCTTGCTCATTTACTCATAATGAGAGAAGCATAACAACGTTATCTTTCTTGTCTTCTATTGCTACAAAATGACATCTTTCTTGTGCCTTAACGCTGCGTTTGGTTGCTGTCTGCGGACGTGAGGACGGATGACGAGGACATAAAAGTTCTGTCTGATGTTGTGTTTGCTTACCGTCTGAATCAATTTCTGTTCCGTCCTTAAAAGTTAAGGACAGAATTATTTGTCCAACTCAAAACTATGGAACAGACTTTTTTGTCCGCGGACAAGCTAACAAAAAGTCCAACATAACCTCAGCATAACCGTCGAAAACCTCAAACAAGTCTCCATTGCCAACAGCTGCGTCCTCCTTCGTTAAACCTTCATCTCCACTGAGGCGCGGTAAGTAGCGAATGTTCTTGCAAAACCTTCTCTTCCCCCTTCAATGTTCTCTCTCTTTCTCTGTCTCTGTCTCGCTGCTGCCCTCTCTTTATCTCAAGCTTTTTATCAAAATATCAGAGTGTTGGTTTGATTCCTTTAATTGATCACGAAAGAGGTGAGAGATTATGAGTCTCATGGTTTGTCTTTTCTTTTTTTAATCGTTTTTTGGGGGTGTTTGTTTCCGGGTAAAACGGTTTCATTTCATGAAAAAGCGTTAGATGTTCTTTTCTTCACCCAATTATTTTCCTTTGCTCGTGCTATGTTGTCTTTGATTCTGTGTTTCGTATGTACTATTTTATGAAGTTGGATTCTTTTCTTTTCCCTTTTTTTTTTTTTAACTTTTGACGTTTCTTGGGAGTAAATTTTACTTCTGGATGATCTTTGCTTCTGTTTGATTCTGGGTATGTGTCAAAACAATGAAAACAGGACAAACATGGCAATATGGTAATTTTTGCGTCAGCAACAAATATGGGTTTAGTTGGATAATGCTTGTTTTTCATTTAAAGCAAATCCCAAGTTTAAAGCCTTTGTTTGGCTTAGTAGGAGTTCACTAGGTCCTGGTGTTTCTTCACAAGAAGAAATTATTGGTTATTCTTTTCCATAAAGAAACGATCTTTATCGTAATGTGGAGTGACTACTTATCCTGCTGCATCTTTTTTTATGTCTGCAGGGTGCAATAGGCTGCGTCTGAATTATGTGTAATTGAATCGATTAGTTATTGCCAGCCCCAGTTTTTTGACATTTGATTGATCACGAGATATTTCCTCGATGGGGGGAGCTTGTTCTAGGAAGCGAGATCAATTGGAGAACGAAGATAATTTACAGGGTGGTATTTCTAGAAGATACAGTAAAAGTTCGAGCTCTAAGTGGTTGGCAACATCATTTTCTAGATGTTATAGTGATTTACAAAGGGGACGTGGGAAATGTCCATCCCTTATGGAATTGTGTGTTCAAAAAATATGCAAGGTACTCTCTTTCCTACTTGCTGATTGTTTCAGAACGTGGAAAATGTCAGTAATGACTGATATTTTTCTCTTTTTACAGGATATAGAGGATCATAGTAACTTTTCCATGCTTCCAAAGGACATTAGTCAGCAAATCTTTAATGAGTTGGTGTATTCTCAACGTATGACTGATACTTATCTTAAGTGCTTTCGAGATTGTGCTCTCGAGGTATGACTGTGCTTGATTTTTGGAAAGTTCATGCCTTTTTTATCTCAAAAAACGTTTCTCACGATATCTCTTATAAACAGTTACGTTTTTTTTAGTTGCTGACCTGAATGGTTTTGGGGGAGTTACGACAGGATCTTCATCTTGGGGGGTGCTCTGGAGTTAATGACAGTTGGATGGATGTCATCTCTTCACAGGGAACTTCTGCGCTTTCTGTTGATCTTTCTGGTTCTGATGTCACCGACGCTGGATTGATTCATCTCAAGGAATGCAAAAATCTTGAAGCCTTGAATTTGGATTATTGTGAATGTATTTCAGATATGGGCCTTACTCACATCAGTGGTAAACTTTTATCTGACCTGTTTTCCTTTTCATTTTTATTCATAGTAAACTAATTTTGATGTTCAAAAAGATCACTGGCCCTACCCCCTCATAAAAAGAGAAATATGGAAATGGATTAGGAAGAAAGGGAACGGCAAAGTCAGTAAGAAAAGGAGTAATAAAGGCCTTGGTGAGTGTGGTACAATAATGTAAGCCTGAGACAACAGGAATGGCTGTGTCATTCTGTGTTCAAAATCATTTAATTTCTCTTAACTAGCGGCTTTAGAAATGCAGATATTGTCTTAATATTAGTTGGCACAAAATGGCAGTCTAATTATTCTTGACCCACCATCAACTATGTTGTTATCAAGGTTGACCATGTTGAGAAAGGAGAGTGAATGACTGTATGGTACCAGAGATGGGATTTTATGCTCAAAAGCTTTGTCTTTTTAACCCTTTTCCTATAAATTAGTTATTTGAGCACCATCAACCGCCACCATTTCATAGTCGTGTTGTCTAATGTAGATTTTGTTTTGTGCCTTGCAGGCTTCTCAAACTTGACAAGTTTGAGTTTTCGAAGAAACAATTTGATAACAGCAAAAGGGATGAGTTCATTGGCTGGATTAGTTAACTTGGTCAAGTTGGATCTTGAGAGATGTCCTGGTATAGGTGGTGGACTAGTTCATCTGAAGGGTAATTTTTCTCTTTAGGAAGTGCTGTAAAGTTACTATTTTTTATTCAATAACTTCCACACAGACACACAAGACCCAATTATTATCAGATAATAAAGCTAGACTGTTTATGTAGTTGGACTATTTCCAATGCCGTATTGGGATAAGACAATAGCTGATGTTTCAGCAATGCACTGGTTGATTTATTTTGTTTATGATTTAACAGGTTTTTCAAAGTTGGAATCACTTAATATTAAATGGTGTAACTGCATAACAGATGCCGATATGAAGCAACTCGCTGGTAATGTGCTTCTCTCTCTTTGTCACTGCATCTGCTGCTTCCTAACTGCGCCAAACACCCCCAGGGTCCAATAATTGCTTTAAGATACTTTTGAGATAGGCCTTAAGTGGTCTAAGAATTATAGAAATGCTTCTATATTTCAGTCCAACAGTTGTCTTTAAGAGAATATTTAAGCCACATGGTTTGAGAATTAGGTTAATGGAATACAAAATACAGGAAAGCTCATCTGGAAATTATGATCTGCTGTTGTTGTTTTTCCATTATTCTGTAGCTGAATTTTCCATCTTTTTAGCTATGCAGATTAATGGTTAACTTCTTTTCTTCTTCAGGATTGACAAACTTGAAAGAACTACAAGTTTCCTGCAGCAAGGTTACAGATATGGGCATCTCATACTTGAAAGGTACTTGGTTTATATATTGTCATGTGTGTGTGTGTGTTTCTGTTAAATAATTCTGGAGATATCATTGATATATTCTCAAACAGCTTGATCCTGATATTCTCTTGATCAGTCACTTGTATCAAATAGCATTAACATCCTATGTAGCTGTCAATCTATTTTTCAGTGAGCGACATTATTTATGTTCAGGTGCATTTTATGTATTCTAGTCCTCTATCTTCCAGATTGAGTGGGACATATTATTTCTTATTAACCATCTCTGAATCAGTAGCTTGCATTCCTTCCTCTGTTTACTTAATATCCCTAGAAATTTCAGTGGTTAAATCATTTCTCTAAATTGCAGGTTTGAATATGCTTAGTCTATTGAACTTAGAGGGGTGCCCTGTGACAGCTGCGTGCTTGGATTCTCTTTCAGGTTTAATTTTGACTCAGCTATGCAGCAATTTTGTGATCAATGATACTTATTTTAATCAGTGCATACTGTGTGGTCACTTATGCATAAGTCTAAATTTATTTCTCATGTACATTACCTTTTACAGACCTTGTGCATTTTGAGGTACTTCATTTTTCCTTGGTATCTGAGGCACTTCTTTGATGATGATGGACTTGATAATCTTAACCTATTTTCTGACCTCTGTGCAGGTCTTGCTTCTCTGTTATATCTGAACCTTAACAGATGCCAACTTTCTGATGATGGGTGTGAGAAATTTTCCAGTAAGTTTATTGCATTTATGTAGTTCTAGCCGCTTCTTTGCTAAACCTTGATAATATTATGTCCTTATTAAATTCCTTGGCCTTTTTTTCCAGAATTTAAAAAACTGAAAGTACTAAGCCTGGGCTTCAATGACATCACTGATTCTTGTTTGGTGCACCTGAAAGGTACTTTTTATATTAGTTTTATATCAGATTTTTGTTCCGAACTTAAAGATTGAAACATGTCAAAGACTTCCTATAAAAAATGTTGGGTGGAGAAAAAAATTGAAAGGACAAGTCTTACTGGCCTGTGATAGAAAGATTTTTCCAATTATAACATTTTAAAGCCTAAGAATAAAATTGGACTGACAAATTTCAACCCTAATTGAGAAATTCCCTTGACTGGAGACAGGTTCAAGATTTCTTGAGGTTTTGAATTCCTTGGTACTGTTAGTCAGCTTACACTTTATGTAGTTGCCTCAGTAGCTACATATTAAATACTACGGTGACCAACTATTCTCCATGGCTTACCCATTGAACTTTACCAATACTTATGAACCATCTTGTGCCCATAATATTTCTCTCAAAGCCCTATAAACTGGAGATGCTTGCCAATCTTTTTGTAGTACATGTCGTCCTTCCTATGGTTCCATATTTCTGCAACTTGGTCAAGCATAACACAAGAGGGGAGAAGACTTGGGACAACAATATTTGTCCTAGTTAATCTGAATTTGATGCTGCTATGACAGTTGATGATAAAAAATTTACAAATTGATCTTCTCTTATATCTTGTAAGCAGGTTTGACAAATTTGGAAAGCTTGAACTTGGATTCTTGTAGGATTGCTGATGAGGGGCTGGCGAATTTAACAGGTTAAGTTAAAAAATTCCCCATATCTATTTTGCATATAAATAAGATAACATTTTCTTTTTCTTCAATAGCATTACTATTTCTCTTTCTCATTGCTGTTGCTCAAGGTAAATAGGCTGCCTTGCATGATTATATAGAGCATCTATCTGTCAAATTTAGCTATTCACCATGCAAGTCCTGGAAGTTGATTTTATGTCATAATGTCAGAGTGACTGCTAAGAATCATTAAATAATTGAATTTTCCTGCAGTTGTAGATTTATCATCTCAAGCAGTTTGTGTATGGTCTCTGGACTGTGATGGCAGTTTCCTGTCTGAATGATCTGAACATTTAACTTTCTTCCTCATTTGCTGTTTATTTTTGGCGTCCGTCACATTCATCAATTTTCTGATGTCACTTACAATGCCATAAAGCTTTTGCACTTCTTTGCTGTCTTCTTTTTTTGCATGCTCATATTCTTTGTTTATTACTGGTAGTTATAATTTTGCATATGCTGTTTGTTACTATAGGTCTTAAGCGTTTGAAGTGTTTGGTGTTGTCGGATACTGATGTTGGGAGTAGTGGTCTCCGCCACCTTTCTGGTAAGAAATCCACTTTTTGTTCATAGGATGGTAAATCAATAAACAGTTAGTTTTGCTTTTTGGTTAGCATAGAATTGTAGATCCATTCATCCCATTTGGTTCACTTTGTTGCTTTTAGCTTTGACTTTGAGAAAGCTGATTTTAGTAAACAGAATCATGTGAGTTGGCATAATTATAAATGTTGTTCTGGTGTTAGTTTATTCTTATTAGCGTCGTAAGGCACGGTGAATTTCCCTTTAGCACTGTGAGAGAAGGAATTACACGTGTGCAATTTGGTTGCAACACTGGTGTGGGTTGTATGTTTTCTCAATGACTGCCATGAATCATCTGTCATACTAAAACAGCTCTTCACTGTAGGCTTATTTGGGGTTAAAATACTGGAACTCTTGTATCTTGTTTAAGCTTTTTCATATATGATTGAAGGTGCAAGGATAGTCGTGTTGATATTAATGAAAATTGAGGTAGGTGATCAATTCTTTTTGAGAAAAATTTTATACAAGTAATTTTCATGATGATAGTTGCTTCACACATACTTTTGTGTTCTGTTTTGTACCAATCTGTTTGGCATTAATCCTTGGTTGGTCGTGGTATTGGTATGCTTAACATTAATATACTCTTTTGCATGTTTTTTGTTTTCAGGTTTGACTGGCCTGGAAAGCATAAATCTGTCGTTCACTATGGTAACGGATGGTGGTTTAAGAAAATTATCTGGATTGTCTTCTCTTAAGTCTCTTAATTTGGATGCCCGACAAGTTACAGATACAGGTCTTGCAGCCCTTACAAGTAAGTTTTGTGTTTAGGTTTATGGTGCATTTGGATTCTTTTGATTTTTCAATCCCTTGAATTTAATTTGCTCAAATGGTTTTAATTTCTTCATCTATGAGATATTTGATTCGTAAAACTTCTGGATTGAATATGTTGCCTGTCATTGATATGTTTGCTCGTGGTAATCGTGGCCTTTTGGGAGAATCGATGACTTCATCTTGGATGCACTTACTAGCCCAAGTACATCTGAAAATTCTTAAATTGGCTAGTTTTAAATAGCCCTGTCTAAAGTTCCCTTATTACTTTTCCTCTGCATGTCTATGTCTATGTATCTGTTTACACAATGAAGCCTTAACATAGCGAATTGCAACAGCTTTTCTGTTATTAGTTCTTATGAATTGCGTTCGATAATCTTTTTTCTTGGGAAATGTTTTTGACATCAAATCCCGAGGGCAGAATCTACTTATTGGATTGAGGAAAGGGGCAATCGAAATTAAATTAATATTGTCTAGAAATAAAGACAATCGAACCTACAGTGAAATACCTGTCAAGTTTTTGCAGCTTGAACTGTAATTTTGGAGGTCTGCCCCTGATTGTTTTTGTTTTCTGAAGCGTGTCAAGCTCTCCTTTCTTCTCATGTCAATATTTTAACTTCTAAGTGATTTTTAGATTTCTTTTCTGCTTTTCTTATATCTTCTAACAATGATCATTGCATTTTTTTTTCTCAAGCTAAGTTCCTGAACTGCAGTCCTGTAATTTGTCAGTATGATTACTAAATGTTTTCGACGCACTTTTTGTAACATCTGGCTTTCTTTATACAGGTTTGACTGGGTTGGTACATCTGGATCTTTTTGGAGCTCGAATCACAGATTCCGGCACACACTATTTGCGAAGTATGTGATATAATGATGCAATCTAGTAGAAGAAATGTTAAATTATTTCTTGTGCTGCATAATTCATTTCTTTTACTTCCATGTTTCCTGGATGTCCTTGCCTATTACTATTGTGTTTTTTTTTGACTTGAAGTTGTTTGCTTTTGGTGTAGATTTCAAGAATCTGCAGTCCTTGGAGATATGTGGTGGAGGATTGACTGATGCTGGCATCAAGAACATCAAAGATCTTTCTTCCCTGTTGCTACTAAATATATCCCAGAACTGCAACTTAACAGATAAAACCTTGGAATTTTTATCTGGTTTGTTCAGCACGTTGCTCTATATTTATTTATGATCATTATGATTAACAACATGTGCGAAAACAAAGATCAACCAACTGGAGAGCAAACCCTGAAGGAGAAAAACTCGTATCTATTGATTGCTCTAGTGTCATTGAATGTTAAAGGTGCTACAGAATTTTAAAGAGTTATTGCAAAGTTACCTTGAAACAGCCACAATCACATAATGTTAAGACTTGTTTAAAACCTCTTGTACTATGCAAGCATCATAATACATGTTTCTTTTGTAAATGTGCAGGGTTGACAGGATTGGTCTCCTTGAACGTTACAAATTCTCGTATAACCAGTGCAGGTTTACGACATCTGAAGCCACTGAAAAACCTGAGGTCTTTGACCTTGGAGTCTTGCAAGGTTACTGCCAGTGACATCAGGAAGCTTCAATCAACTGATCTCCCGAATTTGGTTAGCTTCCGGCCGGAGTAGTTGGTGGAGGCCGTATAATCGTACATCTTGTAAATAACTCCTTGTGCAGGAGGATCTGAGACAAAACATTTAGACTTGTCTGGAATTGTACATAAAACACTTGAAGGGTTGGTTATGGGAGGCTTAAGGAGTATCAACGCTTAATGTGAAGCTAAGAAATTGTATATAAGCTTCCGAGGCATGGCATGGCATGGCATGGTCATTCTTCACTCTTTCACCATGAATGTTTGTACTATGTGAAGCCCAATTAGTGCTCTTCTTATGCATTCTGCTTGCTTATTAGAATGTGCAAAATTAATTTAGTTCATGAACTTGCCAAAACTTCATCCTTTCTTATTAACCTGACTGTAACTAAATGATAAATATCTGACATTGAAGAAGAAGAAGAAGAAGAAGAAGAAGAAGAAGAAGAAGAAGAAGAAGAAGAAGAAGAAGAAATAAATAAATACAAATAATATTTATGATAAAAATACAAACAATAGTAAATAATAATAAGGTTACAAAAGTTAATTAATTTGGAAAAATATGTTTCTTATGATAAAAAAATATTTAATATTTCCAATCTTAAAATCCGTACACTACGCACTAAAAAATCTAATCCCCCCAAGGCCCCCACGAGGCTTCTCCTGTCTTCTACAGTCTTCTCCGTTACAATGGCTTCTTCGCTGTCAGTAGACATAGCCACCACTTTCCTCTCCTTAACCTGCCGCCGCCGGTCCAACCAGGCGCTGGACTCCCGACTACACGCCGCCGTTCTTCCTTTTCTTCCATTTAAGACGCAAACACCTCACTGGTCGCTCTCCGTTAGGGCCGAGGGCTCGTTTAATTCTCTTCGTTTCTCCAACAACTCCGCTTCCACTCTCCGCCGGCGGTTCTGCAGTGCCACAGCCACTTCTACCTCGCTGAGCGAGGACTCCGACTTGGCTACCAAAATTCCTCCCGATAATCGCATTCCCGCCACCATCATCACTGGGTTTTTGGGGTCTGGAAAGGTACGATCTTTCTTTTAATTTTTTCCAAATTTTATATTTTTAGATATTTAATTTAGAGTAAGTACGTCGTTTGGAAATGGGAACCCTTTCCAAATGATGCCTGGCTTGTTGGTTTTTGCCAAAGATCAGTTTATGATCAAAGTACGCATGTATATCACAATTTTCTTTTGTTACCCTTTTTCAAATTTTTTTAATCCAACTGTGAACACGTGATGGCATCAAAATAACCTTCTGGGAGTTAAAGACTGGTCCTTCAGAAGTTTGAGCTGACCAAAATTTCCATTTTTTGAAGTAGGGATTTAGCGAATGATTATTGTGAAATATGCAGCTCAATGTCTAATGAAAAGCGCAGTGGCTGCATGATTATCCTTTCTGTGTTTGTTGTTAGGATTTAGAGTTGTTTTGCGATGGTTGTTTGCTCATTTATTTTTCGTTTGCTTGTGTTGTCATGCTGTGTTGTTATCAACAGACAACATTGCTCAACCATATCTTGACTGCAGAGCATGGAAAGCGCATAGCTGTGATTGAGAATGAGGTATAGTATTGAATTTTAAATGAGCTTGTAATTGCTAGCGTTATTTCATTTTGATTTTTCTCTGCTACCTGATATTCTTTTTCTTTAAGGGGACAGTCACTTTGGGTTGTAACCTCAGCTGTTTTGATGAGGCAGTTGAGACTGACTCGCTGGTTTGAAAATATGATTTCTTGAGACATTAATAGTACATGTTGGATAATTGTTTAACATGCAGTTTGGTGAAGTTGACATTGATGGTTCTCTGGTTGCTGCAAAAACAACTGGGGCCGAAGACATTATCATGCTGAACAATGGTTGTCTCTGCTGTACAGTGAGGGGTGATCTTGTAAGGATGATCTCAGAACTGGTTGAGAGAAAGAGAGGGAAGTTTGACCATATTGTTATAGAGACTACTGGTATGGAATTAATCTGACAGTAAGATTCACATTATGGTTGTCAATTGGAAAGACTCTTTATTACTTATTTCTTTTCCTCTCACCCTAGCTTTTGTAACTGAAGAGCATCTTTTTTCTTAGTTGCTGGTCAACATAGTTCTGTGGATATGAAGCAGATTTCATGCACATATTGGACCTTGTTTGCAACTGTTGTTCTAACACATTCCAAATTTAAAATTTTAGGTTTGGCAAATCCAGCACCAATAATTCAGACCTTTTATGCCGAGGATAGTATTTTTAATGATGTGAAATTGGATGGTGTTGTCACCTTGGTTGATGCAAAGCATGCTACTTTTCACCTAGATGAGGTTAAACCTAAGGGAGTAGTAAATGAGGCTGTTGAGCAAATTGCTTATGCTGATAGGGTTATAGTAAATAAGGTACTTTTCATTTCCAACTTATTGTTCTAAAGCAAAATCAAGTTAGATTTATGGCCATATGTTGCCTCTTGGATCATTAAACTCATTAACTTTTATATGTTGTAATCCGTTTGTGAGTAAAGATGCTTCCTGACTATCAACTTCTTTTGTGTTATAGACGGATCTTGTTGGTGAACAAGGCATTGCTTCTTTGGTGCAGCGAATAAGGGTTGGTGTCCTAGTTTTGTTTTAAGGTCATCTGTTGCCTTTATTCTTTTGTCTTTGAGTATTTGAATTCAAGTTGCATTTGTCTCTGATGCCAGAACATCAATCGCATGGCTCATTTGAAGCAGACACAATATGGGAAAGTTGACTTAGACTATGTACTTGGTATTGGAGGCTTTGATTTGGAAAGGTTTGTTTACTTTTTTGTCTTTCCTTGATACTGCATTTAATTTCTTAATTTTAGCCATAGTCAGATAGGATAGTATTCAATGTCAAAGTAGGATATCTGCATCATGGAAGTTTACTTCTTTTCTGATCAAACCATTTTCCTGCTTGTTTCTTGTTGCTTGTTGCTTGCACAGTTTTTTGCTCATTCTATATTTGCAACATTGTTCTCCACGGGTTCCTTTGTTCTTTTATATCCTCAGTTTTGAGGATGGGATTGGAATGTTGAAGGACAGGGACCTTCAATTGGATGCTGTAAGGCATTTATTCGGTGACTAGAGTGAGATATCCTGTAGAGTTGGAGCCCTTAAGCCAGATTTTGGGATAGCAATTTGAGGAAATGGATCATGCTCAAACATGCATAGGATTCATAATGAAGATTGGTAGTTATAGGGGCCTTTTGTTACTGTCTTTTTTCATTTACTTTAGTTGTTGTTAATTACTATAATTATTTTTTCATGCAGAGCTTGTTAATGTGGTTGGTTGCAAAGAAATGCTGTTGAATGATATATCATCTGCCTGATGTTTTACCTTCCTCTCTTTCTCTTTTCTTTTTGAATACTGTGGTTGGAGTAGATGCTTTTGTCGTAAATACTGAAAATAATTGGGTGTAGTTGCTAACTTGAACTGATTCTTTCCAAGGATTGAGAGTGCCGTTGGAGCAGATGCTGAAAAGGGAGATCATGGTCATGACCATGATCACGTTCATGACCACAACCACAATCATGAGCATGGCCATCATCATGATCATGACCACCAACACGGTATGTCTAGTGTTTCTTCAATTGCAGTGACTGCTTATAAATTATAATACTGTCCTTGCGTTGATAACTTGTTAATTGAGTTCTTTACAATGTTAGAAAAAAGTTCTGTTACATCAAGTAATGAGTTTCAGCTGAAGATATATATCACTATATACTAGCCGTGTTCCCACACTACATGTGGAAACCTTTTCCACATGCAAAATAAGGTAATTTTCATTTGCAAAAGATTCTGTCTCTGTATAAAGTTATACAGAGAAGGATTGACAGTGCTGTTGATCACATTCGTGACCACAACCACGATCATGAGCTTGACCATTATCATGATCATCACTACAAGCACGGTATTTCTAGTGTTTCTTCAATTGCAATGACTGCTTATAAGACTATCTTTGGTTTGATGACTTGTTATCTGACGTCTTTGCAATCTGAGAAAAAAACTTTGTTACCCCAAGTAATGAGTTTTAACTGAAGATATATCTCGCCATATACTAGTGTTACCAAACTACATGTGGAAAACTTTTTCACATATTAAAT
This sequence comes from Erythroxylum hondense, assembly GCA_029829435.1. Lineage (NCBI taxonomy): Eukaryota > Viridiplantae > Streptophyta > Magnoliopsida > Malpighiales > Erythroxylaceae > Erythroxylum > Erythroxylum hondense. The sequence goes on along the minus strand of JANKYF010000005.1, from coordinate 8,726,343 downwards.
AAGGAAAGTTTATTTTGCAAAAGAATCTTTCTGTGTATAACATTATACAGAGAAGATTGAGAGGGCTGATGGTGCAAATGCCAGATGCCAAAAAGGAAGATCATGGTCATGACCACGACCATGATCATGAGCTTGACCATCGGTCATGATCGTGCTATCTTTGCTTTGATGACTTGTTACTTGAGTCTTCACAATTTGAGAGAAAACTTCCGTTACACCAGGTAACCAGTTTCAGCTGAAGGTATATAGCTACAGTTAATTTTCATATTCAAAATAATCTCTCTGTATAAAATTGGAAGGCAAAACTTACTATATAACTATATATTGTAAAACTAGTTGGCATAAGGATGCTATAATTACAGTTCATATAAATAAAGATTGATAAAAAATCATAAACCAAATAAAATTTGAAAAGAATTAAAATAATGATTTTTTCCCCGAATCCAACCATCTCACCTTGATTACTATACTTGTGGTGAAAAGATTATGAATACCACAGTTTTGTAGTGGAGAGAATGCAAATAGTAAAGAGATTGGTGCTGTGACCACCTTTTGTGTAGTAAAATGTCACAAATAGCTAAAGAAATCACATCCCAACTCTTGAAGAGCTTATATTGTAGATATGAATAAGGCATTGTAAAGATCATTTGTGTTGCATATACATGCAAACATTAGACTACACGTTTGGAAAGAAAGCTCATTAAAGAATTTAACTGTTACCAATAAATTTAGTCCTTTAATGTTTAAGGTTGACTATAGTAGGTTAATTAAGGAATTTAAAGACAAAAAGGTTATTAACTAATTTAAACAATAATGTAATATATAGTCTTGAAAATATAATTATGTAATGTATGTGTAAGTTTTATTTGGCAATAAATATTCTTCCATAATTATGCTTAACCAAAAGATTTTGATTGAAACTCTGCTAAAATGTGAATCCTATGTAGCCAATGTATAGATATTTCTTCTCTTTAAATCATTATATTTACTTTAATCGATATATAAGGAAATATATATATTTATATGATGGAACCTAAGAAGTTATATAGCCAAATACCTTTCTAGTAAGGAAGATGTTCTTTGGCATTTTCCTGTTGCTGTCTTTCAATTATTAAGTTGTCAGATATGAAAGAAGCCTCCATGATGTTGATTGTTTAGCGCTCAGAAATTTATCGTAGATTTTCGTAGGTTTATCGAAGATGGACAAATGTCAACATAAATACCAACGAAATGTTGGTGGTTTGTTAAGTAGGTATATGTGGACTTGCATTTTGTTATCTAGAACATGCTTATCGGAAATTTGATGTACATTTGTGAATACTTTTTGCATTTTTCTTGTGGTGATTCTATAAACTATTATCAAAGTTGCGAATTTTGGTTTACAGAACATCACCATTCACATGATCACATTCATGATCCTGGTGTTTCTTCTGTTAGTATTGTTTGTGAAGGAAACCTGGACCTAGAGAAGGTACGTTTTACTAAGTGATTCGAGTATTTGGAGCATTTATTGAGTTTCTTACCTTATCATCATATTTTGCTTAATTTATCATAAAGTGCGTACTACTGATGGCAAAGGAATGGTGTTCTTGTCTTTCTCTCAGGCTAACATGTGGCTAGGTACTTTATTATACGAACGAAGTGAGGACATATATCGGATGAAAGGTCTTCTATCTGTTCAAGGAATGGATGAGAGATTTGTGTTTCAGGTAAGATGCAGAATTCCATAATTGCCAACTTTCTGGAATAAGAAAGTTAGTGGTATACTTCCATGAAATAAGGATAGTTCACGGACATGTTGTTACGTGTACTCAGTCTAGGGTAAAAGGTTTTTGTCTATTTCTCTGGTGTCGCTGATTTAAGACAGTGGTAGTCAAGTCTCAAGGGTCGGTTTTGATAATTTGGGTTCTAACTTGACACACACACTGGTTTGTTGTTTTGCAGGGTGTTCATGACATATTTCAAGGATCACCTGATCGGTTATGGGGTCTAGATGAACCCAGAATCAACAAAATGGTGTTTATAGGCAAGAACTTGGATCAAATGGAAATAGAAAAAGGGTTCAGAGCTTGTTTACTGTGATTACCAACAGGAAGCTTTTCCCAAGGTTTGGGCCATTGGCATATTGTAAAATGCGTGACAGTTTAGGGAACAATATTGCTACTCGAGTAATCAAGCATTATTTAAACATCAATCTGGTCAAATATTACGCAATTATATGTCATTATCCGATGCACCTCTCATCATCTTATGCCACTTGTTAAAGAGTGATTAGATACATCATTACTTCTTTCATACTTCGACTAGAATTTGGTTAAAGAGTAAGTACCATTAGGCCAATATATGATGGGATTTAAAGATAATTATGAACACTTTATATTATACACCCGCACACACGTTAAGTCCATAAGAATACGTTTGGAAAAATGGTTTTGAGATAAGAAAGTAGGAGGTGGGTCATGTAATTTAAACATATAGCCATTTTAATCCCATCTCATAACAGAGGGCATCTTTTTTGTTTAATACAAACAAAGTATCAAGCATGAAGGCTGACAAAGTATCAAACTAGAATCTTTGGCAGATGGGGAGAACAAGTGTAGTTGAATAAAAGAGGGCATCTTTTCTTTTTAACTTGTATGTCCATAAGCTCATAATTGCTATAGATACTAAGAAAATCTCAGTAAGATGCTTCATTTCTGCTTATAGAAGATTAACAAAAAAATAGGTACTTTTGCATCTTCGGCTGGCAAGTCGGATCAGGAAAGCTGGTAACAGATACCTACATTACCTTATATTAACCAGATCCGAATTTTGATTCTGAACACAATGACATGCCAACTTCATTTCGTATCTTCAATTCTCATAAGAAAAAAAAAAAAACTTCTCATAAGGGACCTACCCGGCTCGAGCGAGGATTAGTCTAAGAGTGGATGGCTTAA
>JANKYF010000005.1:8672444-8685937 GCA_029829435.1 Erythroxylum hondense | reverse complement strand
TCCACATAAATCAACATGATAACTTGTCTAGATCCTATATTCTTTGTAAACATTGAATAATCATGCTTACTTTGAATATATCCATGCTGAATAAGGGCCTCTGACAGTCTCAGATTCCATTGTCTTGAAGCATGCTTTAGTCCATACAATGATTTGAGCAACCTGCACACCTTGTTCCCCCTGGTTGTCAAACCCCTCTGGAAGCTGCATGTAGACTTCCTCATGGAGATCACCTTGCAGAAATGCATTATAAACGTCCATTTGGTACAGTGGCCAATTGTAGATAGCAGCTATTGCAATGACTGTTCTCACTGTGACATGCTTAGCAACAGGAGAAAAGGTATCTTGGAAATCTATAGTTTCTCTTTGGTTGTACCCTTTGGCCACTAATCTGGCTTTATACCTTTCTATGATGCCATTTGAATGATACTTCACCTTGTAAACACATTTGCAGCCAATTGGACGTTTGCCTGAGGGCAAAGAGACCACCTCCCATGTTCCATTGGCCTGTAGTGCCTAGATTTCCTGTTGTATTGCTTCCTGCCAACATTTGTTAGTCATTGCCTCCTGATAGGGTTGGGGTTCATGTATTTGGGTGATGGAAGCTACAAAGGACTAAGTGTGAGCAGGTAAATGAGTATAGGATAGAGCAAGAGGATACTGACATTTAATTGCAAGTGATGAAGATAAGGAAGATGGTAAAGAACATTGATAATCTTTCAACTAAACTGGTGGTGCAGTAGATCTGGAAGATCTTCTCAAGGGAGGAGATGATAATGGAGGAAAAGAAGCTTCATCAAGGGTGAAGGGTGGTGGTTGAAGCTGATCAGTAACTGTAGGTAATAAGGATTGGGATATAGTGGTGGAGGATGATGTTTCTGGTGGTGGTGGTGGTGGGTTTGGTGAAGAAGGTTGGTCTGGTGGGGATGAAAGTGTCAGGAAGTCATGGTCTTCCAGTTGACCAAGATCTGTGATTGTAACCGAAAACAAAGGCTGATCTTGAGGTTTCAGATGAAATGGAAAGATATGCTCATGAAAGATGACATTTCGATTAACAAAAAACCTTTTAGTGACTAGACTGAACAAGACATAACCCTTTTGAGTAGGAGCATAGCCTAAGAAGACTGCAGGAATGGCTCTTGGTGCAAATTTATCAGTAACGTGAGGTGTTGTGGCATAGCAAAGACAACCAAAGACCCTTAGGTGTTGTATGTTAGGTGCTGTATGATATAACATAGAATATGGAGTTTTCCAGTTCAATACGGATGAGGGTAGTCTATTGATAAGGTAACAGGCTGTCTTGACACACTCTCCCCAAAATTTTGATGGTAAATTTCCCTGAAACTTTAATGCCCTAGCCACTTCTAACAAATGTTTGTGTTTCCTCTCTGCTACCCCATTTTGCTGAGGTGTATCAACACATGAACTCTGGTGAATAATTCCAAGGGAAGAAAAAAATGGGGTGCAGACTTGGTTAAAGAATTCAGTGCCATTATCACTTCTAATGCACTTGATGGAAGCAGAAAACTGATTATGAACCATAATTGTGAATTGTTTTAAAGTTTCAGATGTATCATGCTTGGTTTTCAGTAGGTAAACCCATGTCATACGGGTGTAATCATCCACAATTGTTAAAAAATATCTATGGCCACTATGTGTTGAAATTCGGTAAGGCCCCCACAAATCAAGGTGAATTAATTCAAAAGCAAATGAAGTTTTAGTGAGTCGATCTGGAAATGGCAACTTAGACTGTTTAGCTAAAGGACAAACAGGACAAGAAGATAAAGACTGTGACTTAGGTAAAACACTTTGTAATTCATTGATCTTTTTCATCTTCAATACAGAAGGGTGGCCAAGTCTGGCATGCCATACAGTAGATGAACTATGTGTTGATAAAAAAGAAGAAACAAATGTGCTAGAAGAAGGTAAAACAGGTACTGTGGTCATTGAAGATGATGAACAGGATGTAGAGCAGCTGGTGAAGGTAAGGAAATGGTGCTGGTAGAGACTGCAGCGGTGGTAGAGGCTGGCAACAAGAAATAGAGGCCTCCATGTTCTTTACCAATCCCCATCATCTTGCCACTGCAAAGATCCTGTAAAATACAATAGGTAGGATAAAAAGAAACACAGCAATTCAATTGTTTGGTAAGTTGAGAAATGGAGAGCAAATTATATTGAAAATCTGGAATGTGAAACACATTTGATATTGTATGATTGGGAAAAGGGTATGGGAACCATGATGAGTGACTAAGGCAGTTTTACCATTTGGCAAATGAACACAAGAATCAGCAGAAGCAGATACAACAGATGAATCTAAACAATTAAGGTCAAATGTCATATGGTTGGTGGCCCCTGTATCAAGGATCTAGCCTAACCGTGGTGTATTGCTAACAGAAGCCATACCTGCCATATTCACAGAACCAGTGACAGAGCCGGAGACAGAAGCAAATGGTTCACGTTGCAAAAGTTGAAGGAGTTGCTGACACTGGTCATTAGTGAGAGTGGGTCCTTGAGTTGATTTGGAAGCCTGCTCAGAGGAGGTTGCAGTTGTGACATTGCTTGCAGAGTGCTTCTTCTTGGTGAACTTGAAGTCCGCAGGAAAGCCATTCAATCGATAACAATGTTCACATTTATGACCCTTCATGTGACAGTGATTACATTCACCATTGAACCTAGGTGGTTTTGGGGTGGATGTGACTGCCGCAACGACGGGGGAGTAAAGAGCAGTTGGTTCAGGAATAGTGACAAGGGTGGAAGCCATGGCTCGTTGAGATTCATCACGGGTCAACATGGAGTAAGCTTGATTAACGGTAGGAAGAGGCTGCATCAAGAGTATTTGACTACGAACAGCTGCATAGGACTCATTTAAACCAAGTAATAACTGAAAGAGACGTTGTTGACTGATATGAGCATTGTTTTGACGAGAAACGGCACAATCACAGGCGAAAAAAGGCACAAGTGTATCATACTCGTCCCAAAACAAGCGAAGCTTGGTGAAATAATCCGAGATTGATAAGGTACCTTGAGTGTGAGAAGAGATCTGTTGATGAAGGTAATAGATCCGTGAACCATCAATTTTGTCGAAGCGTTCTTTGAGATCCGCCCAAACCAACGAAGCACTGGAAGCAAACACGATCCCTGCTCTGAGATTGGGGGAAACGGTGTTCAAAATCCAAGAAAGAACATTGGCGTTACAACGATCCCATTGATGATGAAGATCTGCCGGCCAATCAGCCTTAGAGGAAGAACCATCAATGAATCCCAACTTGTTCTTAGCTAGGAGAGCAATCTTCATAGATCTGCTCCAAACGCAATAAGAATCTTCACCGGTGAGCTGGTGAGAGACGAGAATGATTTCGGGAGTATCGGAAGCATGAAGGTAGAGGGGATGGGTGAAATCGATTGTCGTCATGATTGGAAAAATTTAGAAGGAAAACATCACCGTGACTCTGATACCATCTTAAGAATAAAGGAATTTACTGAGAAGGGAAAGGAAAGGAGAAAAAGTGGTTAACATTTTATTGGCAAAAAAATGATGATTCTCGATTACACAATAGTACCTATTTATACAACTTATTTCACCACTGTAAACTAACTGTAAAACTAACTTTTTACGTAACAAACTTGGTAAATAAAAGATTGATTATGAGCTTGCAGGAAGGAAGATGCCAAAAGACCATGTTTCCAAAGTTATCACCTAATCATGATATATTCTCTTAAACCCCATTAAGCCATTAAGGTTTTATTCTTAAGCCTTCACCAACAGCATGTAATCCACGTTTGTCCAAATAGATTATACATTAAAATTGAAGATGACGTTATCCTATTGTTAGTAACCAACAATAACAAAAACACACACACACACTAATATATACAGAATGATCAGGTCAGTTCTCAGCATAGCTCGTCAATGCTACTGGTAAACATGAAGGAATCATCCGTTCTTCCAGTATCTGTTTAGCTAACGGAGCGTGAAGTCCAAGAAATGGTCCTCAATGGCCTACCATTGTCACCGTTTTTATGCAGAGATGGCAAGTCCAGTGATGACAAAACTGGTCGTTTCCGGTCATTGATTTCAACCTCATCTCTTCTTTGGAGCCATCCATCTCAATGGAATTACTCAGACTTTAGAGATGTTCAGTACATGGGGCCGTTATTAGGATGTCAGTCTTGAAGACTCGAAAAATTTTCGTAACCACCAGCCACTAGTAGTTCAAGTTGAAAGCTCTTGTTGCACAGTTGGAGAACTTGCATCATTCTCAACGAATTGTGAATGCAGGCAATAGATCACGGGTTTACCAGAGAATTTTTGGATAGGATTTGACAGAAAGTAGAGGGTTCTTCGAGCAGCCAATGAAAGAAAAGAGGTCGACTCATGGGTCCCTTCTGAATGCGATCTGAATGCGGTGCACCCTGAAGATCTCAGGAACCATAATATGGGGCCGAAAACTGAAACCTTCCATGTGCTGACTTTTTATAGCTGCTTACTCGATTATGGACACCCAGAAAACCATAATCTTTCAGAGGAATAACATCCTATAATTTTGTAAGAAGTCATGCTCATGCAATAACTTTGGACACATGCCGAGAAGTGTTGGGAGGATTACACGAAGATTGCAATCTTCGTGAATCAGTTCAGTGAACAGGCAAGATTCAACTCGTCTTAATGCTGTCAGAGTCCTTAAGTTCTTGAGTTGAAAGCTCATGCAGCAGATCAGGGTACCCGTTACCTTGCAAGATCATGTATCAGAGCTTCAAGACTTCAAAAACATTCAATTCTGATGCACTCAATCCTTGCAGGGGATCAAATAGTGGTAGCCGTAGCTCCTCCTTTCTCGTTACATCAAATAAAATATACGTTTCTTTCTTGTTTGGGAATGGAGACCTAGCAACTAGATAGTGTACTCAATAGCTAAAATGATGGTGAATATTTTTACTTCTCAAAAATAGTTTCTGCTGTGATATTAGTACATAATGACTAATGGAATGTTCAAGAGCCCTGTCACGGAGTTCTGAAAATCTTTAAGCCGGGGAAGGCATCTATGGATGTCTTCTACCTGAACCAAACAAAGACAATGGACCAGAAGACTAGTGATCACTGAGAACAGACTAAGAATGTATAAAAAGGTGAAAAGCTATACTAATATACAATGGGATTACTATCAAGCAAGGAAGTGAGCACCTTCATGTAGCTGCCATTTAGAACATGCACTCTTGGTTTATTTATGGAGATTCCCTATCCTTGGTTATTCCTTTACTGGGAAATAATAAAGAGTAGCCTAGCCTAGCTAAATTACAATTCTAAGACTGGTTTCTATGCTCAAGAATGTATTTCCTTTTGCAACAAAGGCAAAGATCAAGATAAGGAAATTTAATAATACCCTTCTCTGTCAGTTTCAAGTTCATGTAGTAGTGAAATACATTAGCATAAACTTTCTAATGTTAGGGCGTATTCTGACCTAGAATAGCAGAAGAGGTCTCCATCTCTAAGTGGCGCCCAAGACAAGTTCCCATTCAGCACATATATTGAACGCGACTTGTTTAGCTGGCTTCAATACACCCGTTAGATATGAGATGTTCGCAGTCAGTAGGTACATTGCATATGAAATGTCTGACCTCAGTACGTATTTTGCCAGATCTGAGATGATGCACTTAGTACCTTTAACAGCAATGAAAGTTAACACTACTACAGACAAGAAGACTGAAGCTGAGAGTTCACGTTAGACATTTGGATCTGTAATTTTACTCAAGCAAATCCGGCAAATAGGTCAAATTAAGGAAAACAACAAGAAACTAAGCACAAACAGTGAAATCTCATCCAACGAATGATGCAGATAGGTGGTACATTCAACATATTTATTGGCACAAGAAACCATCTTTTGGAGCAATTTAAAAAGAAAATTCAAGTACAACATTCGCAGAAGTACAGAGCTAGGAAAGAATGGATTGCACAGAGCTAGTTGACAAAATTTCTTTCTAACAACCCATATTCACAAAATCTGAGTTGAATTAAGCCAAACTTTGAAAAGCGCTATTTCTGAAAATCATGCAGCCAGATACAAGTAGAGGACCTCATAACATGGATATCAAACACCTCTTCTCAAGTTACTCATCAATTCACTATATCGCTGTGGGCATCTGAAGGAGCACCATTGGTAAGCAACCTCTGCAGCTTCTGCTTCCCCCCATCCAAGACTTCAACCTCGTCTGTATTCCCAAACAATTGCTTCCTGTAATACTTGTGCAAATTACTAAACAACTCCTTCTTAATCGCCTCAAACGCCATGTCCAATCTCTCCAATTGCTCCAGAGCATTGTTATTAAACAAAAACAACCCATAGTACAACTCAAAACTATCCCCTTTAGTATTCTCCACCAAATTCAACAAAGTCTCGTACCCTTTAGTATTAATAGGCGACGACTCCAACCCAAATTTCTCCAACACTCTCCCCATGGTATGAGTGATAAACTGCGAACCCGCGGCGTACTTATCATGCTCCACACAGCTCATTGGCACCATCCTACACCCTTCTCCCGCAAAAATCTCTAAAAACTTCTCACACCTATCAGTCCTGTCCTCCTCATTCCCAATCCTAACCTTGTCATACACGAAAGGCAAACCTGTCCACGAATCCTTACCACTCTCTGGTCCAAACATGGGATGAGTACACAACACATCAAACTCAACAGGCAAGTGCTTTAACAAAACAGTCTTGGCATACTCCTTCACAGACAATACATCAACAAAAAGAGTGCTCCTTTTTAGTCTCTGAAACGGGAAAGACATGAGAACCTTTTCAGTGGATAAAATCGAAGTGCAGAGGACAACCACTTCTGGGTGGTTCTCACAGAGGTCATCTGGGTTCGTGTAGAATGTGACCCCTAGTGATTTGGCTACTTCCGCATAGTTGGTTCGCGAATAAGCAAGAACAGTATGGCCTTGACGCGAAAATGTCTTCGCTAGGAACTGACCAAAGTTCCCGAATCCGATAATAGCGATTTTCAGCGATTGGGATTTGAGGTGCTGCAACCGGAGACGGGCCTCGTAGTCGTAGGGTTGAGCGGCATCGATGGCGGCGATACGGAGGCGGAGAGACCGTTGTGGTTGAGAGCGTGAAGGGGAATGGGAGGGTTTTAGGGTGATGAATGAGGACGAGATTGAGCGATTAAAAGAGGGACGGAGATGGATGGCAACGGCTGAGGAGGAAGCGGAGGGGGGTGGCTTTGTGGCGGCCAACGGCGGCATTTTGGATGGTGAATTGAGATGTGGTGTAGTGGCTGTGTTGAGGCTTTGAGCTGATTTAAAACTATATTGTTTAAATTTACATTAGATATTTATTCAATTCTGAGTTTCTGACCCGTAACTTACGCCAGGAAACGTGATTAATTTGACAACTTGACATCAAATCTCAACTTATTTTACCACAAAAGGATAAAAGGAGTAATAAGGTCAACTTAAATTTCCACTTGGTAATTGGGATGGGAAGTGCCAAATGTCTTTCTTTCTTTTCGTTAATTAGGGACACCGCCAAAGCTAATAAACATCCTTTTGTTTTTTTCCATTTTGTCTGTATCGTAACGGCAAAAACAGCGCATTAAATGATCAACATCCAAACAGGCCTTTCAAAAAGTAGTATCGACCTCACTGAACTAGGAAAACTACATGGGGAAAAGATCAATTTGTGAGTAAGAACAGGATTGTTGGTCTCTCTCTTTCTTGTCGCGCTGTCTCTCAGAAAATCTTGAAGAGCAGGCCACCGTGGGTGGCAAAGAAGGGAGCGAAGACCAGCGACTCCACTGCCATGAGCTTGATGAGAATGTTGAGCGATGGACCTGAAGTATCCTTGAGTGGGTCACCAATGGTATCACCAATTACAGCAGCTTTGTGTGGATCAGAGCCTTTGGGACCGAGGGTCCTTGCATGCTCCGAAGCACCAGCCTAACAATAAAACCCCATAGACTTATCACTTAATAAAACAGCCATAATAACAAGTCACAACGTAACAGCACATGACAATTTTTAGGTTTTACGGTACCTCAATGTATTTCTTAGCATTGTCCCATGCACCGCCAGTGTTAGATGCAGAAATTGCTATCTGTTAAACAATCACAGACCAGAAACGTAACAACAGTCAGCAAAATATAGCTGCAATAGGTATCGCAGATTTTGTTCTATTTGGAATTGTTGGCACATCAAATTGCTTCACCTGAACACCAGAGACAAGGGAACCAGCTAGAACGCCAGAAAGCGTCTCAACACCAAAGAGGGTCCCAACTATGAGCGGTGTGAGCATGACTAAAGCACCAGGGGGAATCATCTCTTTGATTGACGCATCGGTGGAGATTTTAACACAGGTAGCATAGTCGGGCTTGGCCAGACCCTCCATGAGTCCAGGAATAGTGTTAAACTGCCTGCGAACCTCCTCAACCATCTTCAGAGCTGCACTTCCAACACTCTTCATGGTCATGGCAGAAAACCAATAAGGAAGCATAGCACCCACAATCAGACCGATAAAGACCTTTGGGGTCAAGACATCAACAGTAGTAATAGCTGCTCTGCTAACAAAAGCACCAAACAGAGCCAAAGATACCAGAGCAGCAGATCCAATAGCAAACCCCTAGAAAAATCCAACAAATTATGAAGAGTAGTAAGCTTGACTGACAGGATAATAAAAGTAGTAAGCTTGACTGACAGGATAATAAAACTATTATTGCAAAGAGATGCTGCAAAAGGAGGAAGAGAATAATAACATTACAGCAAGTACTTCAGTAACATTTAGAAAGTCATCATGGCCTCTTTGGTCCCTTCAAGTTTTGAACTTCTGAAAACATATATATAGCATCCACAACAGAAGGAAGGATTTTTCGTTTAGCATTTCCCTAACTACAAATATATTATAATAGGGTAAGTCTCAGTACCTTTCCGATGGCAGCAGTAGTGTTTCCAGCAGCATCAAGGGCATCAGTTCGCTCACGGATGCGATGACTCATGCCAGCCATCTCTGCAATGCCCCCAGCATTGTCACTGATGGGACCATAAGCATCAATTGCCAATCCTGTCGCAATTGTGCTCAGCATCCCAAGGGCAGCGACCGCAATGCCATACATAGCTGCAAAACTAAAGCTAACGAAGATGCTAACTGCAATAGCAAAAATTGGAATGATGACAGACTTGTAACCTAAGGCAAGGCCAAAGATAACATTAGTGGCTGCTCCAGTCCTGCAGGAGTCGGCAACATCTTGCACAGGGCTGCAATCAAAAGAAAAAAGAAACAATCATGACAAGAATTTAGTGGCAACATCCAGACAGCTATGAAATATTGTCACCACTCCACCTGTAAGCATTGCTGGTGTAGTATTCAGTAACAAATCCAATGATAAGTCCTGCCCAAAGACCAACAGCCACGCACAAGAACAACTGCCTGCAAAGCAAAAGTTTATAAGTCAATTCTACATGCAAGTTTCCACATGTAAAAATTTGAAGCTGGGCATAAACTATGATATTTAGAATGAATATTAATTAAAATATATCTTAATCGTATCTCGAGGCTACAATGACCAATGCTTTAAACTTACCAGTTCTTTACAACTTTCTGGGTGCCAAAATTATAAATTGTGAAAGATGATGGCAACCCAATCCAGGACACAATTGCGATCCCCCCAGTCATCAAAACGGTGGAGATTATAAGTTGCTTCTTCAATGATGGTTCAATGTCCTTAACAGCTTTGATTTCAAAGAAGTCAGTAGCGAAGAGGGTTGTAATCAGACAAACAAGGATACCAACAGAACTAACAAGCAGAGGATATAACATGGGAGTGAACTCGTGGTTGATTCCAAAGGAGGAGATGGAAGCAACAACAAGAGCGGCACATGATGATTCAGCATATGAACCAAAAAGATCAGACCCCATACCAGCAATGTCACCAACGTTATCACCAACATTATCTGCAATGACCTATAAGTACAACAATTGAATCAATCCATTTAGGCCTCAAGTAGACAAGAACGTACAATTGAGACTTCATATTCAGAATTTATGCGAGGAGTAAGGCTTACAGCTGGATTTCTTGGGTCATCCTCTGGAATGTTTCTTTCAACCTTCCCTACAAGATCAGCACCAACATCAGCAGCTTTGGTATAGATACCACCACCAACCCTCCCAAAGAGAGCCATGGATGATCCCCCAAGACCATAACCAGTAATAGACTCAAAAAGGCCTTCCCAATCTGAACCATAGTAAAGCCTGAAGAGATTGATGGTAATGTAAAGTACCAAAAGACCATTTGCAGCAAGGAGAAAACCCATCACTGCTCCAGACCTAAATGCAGCTATAAAAGCCTTTCCTACACCTTTTCTTGCTTCCAAAGTTGTTCTAGCATTGGCATAAGTAGCAATTTTCATTCCGAGAAAACCCGAGAGGATAGAGGTAATAGCACCAAGTAAGAAGGAAACAGTGCTGAAGATTGCAGTTGCAAGTGCTGGCTTGCACATCTTCTCCTTATCATAGGTGCACGGCTGGATTTTTGAGCTAAAGCCATTAACAGAACCGAGGAAGAGGAAGATAATAATTGCAAAAGCAACCATGAAGATACCAACATACTGATATTCAGTGAACAGAAAGGATGTGGCACCTGTCGCATCCAACCATTCATAAATTCAGTCTGCACATGTCTGTATTAGTTACACTTGCAAAATTCATGGATTTTCTTTCTTATTTCTTGGTCCATATAAACAATTGAATATGATAAACAACTGCAGAAGCACATCCAGAAAAAACAATGATGATGATCAACTATGAATTTGATTCATAGAGGAGAACAAATCCAACAGCAACAGATGTAAATATTTGCTAGTCAAATGATTTTCAGAAACCAAAAGAATTATATATGCGTTCAAGTGATAAGAGATAAGCTTCACATTCACTCACTCTCACACAAGATAGGTTTGTTCAGAAACTTCTCCACGAATGTTGGAAAATAAAAACATTTCTTTTATTTTCTATTTTCCATAAACAATCAAATGAAACGTACATATATCTGTTTTATACTAATATGACTATATTAAGTACATTTTAGCCACTAATCAATTTCCTAACTACTCAAAAAGAAAGCTAAGTAATTAACTGGCAATTATAACAGTCAAATTAGTTAAAACAGTATAACTGTCTAACAAAGTAATCTCTATATAGCTAACAGATTTAACTTCTATCTGCAGCTTTCTGGAATACCACGTTTTAGTTAAATGCCTTCAACCGTTTAAGCATAATCAGGTCTTTTAGGTAGTTCAGCAACAACAGCTGTTTGTTTTGACCAAGTACCAGTGATATCTGTTAAGAAAATAGTATCCTACATATTGTGCATCGACTTTATAGTTTCTTGAACCAAAGAAGAAAAAGTTTTAGAGTAGAAGATTAATTCATTATCCAAATGCTAAAAAAGGCTTTAGGAGTAGGGTATAATAAGCTTACTTTCACCTCTTCTAGGAGCAGCTGTACTATATTAAATCAGTCAACCAAACTAGAAACGACAATGAAGACCAGCAAGCAGAAAGACAGGAAATTTATTTGTGGTCAACATTGAACCAAGCTCCAAAAGATAGAAAATATTACATATATACATACACTAAAGAAAGTACCAAGAAAAATATATTATGGTTATTTATTCTCCTCCTAGATCCTAGTCAATTGGGGTCTAAGGATTCCTCAACAAACAACAAATGAGCATTAACCGCATGCAGCACACATGGAAAGCATACAAACCCTAGCAACAAAAGAAGGCCAAATACCACAAGACGAGAATAACTATACTAATAGCGACAGAACCACTAATCTCCGGGTCAAATAAATAAACAAATTAACAGACAAACATCTAATTCCACCACATGGGAATTCATGAAAATGAACAAGTCATTTTCATAACACAAAAATCTAAATCCAGATACAAACTTGTTAAAGAAACCCTCAAAGTAGCAAAGCAGATCTGAGGGAGGCAAAACAAGGGGATTACACAAAACTCTGTAACTTTCACTAACACCACCATACACATAACGTCTTAATGAAATGCAGTCATTTCTAGAAGGAATTAAGAAAGCATATTATAAGATTTCATCCTATAACAAAACTCAATACTCAACTAAAACCACAACACAAAGGTTTATCATAGTTTAAACATTTAGTAGCTCAGAACAGTAAAATTACAAGCAAACACAACAGAATTTGCAAATGTTGTCATTAAAACATCATCTTCTCATCAACTAACACATGTAAACTCAATCATAACAAAAGAAAGCCTGAGAAACGATCTCCAGTAAAGCAAAAATATTAGTTACAAAATCATAGACGGACATCAGATCCAAAACCAACACCAAAAGCTTTAAAAGTTCTTTTTTATATACCTTCAGAAATGGCGGTCTGTATCTCAGCGCACTTAGCGACCACCCCAGGGTCATTGAGGCCTTCCTCTTCCTCAATTAAAGAGTCGCTGTAACTGTTCTTGTTTGCCTTGTTCGCCTGCGGTCGCTCCGGCAAGAGCTTCACAAAGGAGACTAAGTACCATTGAACCAACGAGAAGACGATTCCGATCACGGCACACGCCGGGATAAGTATCTCAGTTCCCAACTCCGGTAGCAACGCCGACGGCATATCCGGTGACCCTATGTAGTACTCCTGCGTCCGTTCCCTGGGAAATTACTCACAGAGGCTAGTAAGAGAGAAAGCAACAGATAGTGTAGAAGTTTACTAGCGAGTTATTTATAGTGGTAGCTGTAATGCATTTTCCTGAATATGGAGATATTTGTAGAGTGCAACCGTTCGTATTCTAGTAGCTTGCAGTCTGTGTAAAGCATATGATAGGAATGATAGAGGTGAGTTACATATGCGAAAGGACGGTGTGCAATGCAGGAGCAGGTTAGGAAAAAGCGTAAGCGGTTGTACAACAAGACAATTCGATCGGTGCATCAATGTCGGCATTCGTTGTCGTTTTATTAATTTAAAGCAATAATAGGATGTTACTGAGTACTATTGAAGCTGATGATGAACCGCTTCCAAAAACATGAAACGAGTCCCATCCTTCCATGGTAAGAGTTTGTGGGTCCATGTTCTGGTCAGTCGGCGGATCAAAGCGAAGTACTTGTGCGGTAACAAGAAGCAGCAAATCATAACTCGAGGATATGGTGGGACGGAGGCCGCGACTCATGACGTCCTCTTGTATTCGACGGTGTGCAACTCCCTAAAAGCATCCTAGTGGATAATACAATAATTTAAAAATTAATAATTATTTTAAGTTATTTTGTTTATTCTATATTTTTTTATATTTTTTTATTTTATCCACTAAACCTCCATGATTTGTCAACAGTGACGGAGCCAGGAATTTAAGATAGGGAGTCTAAATATTTAATTTTTAAAATTTTAGAAGTTTCAATGCATCACTAACCTCTAAATAATTCCGTCCTAATATATATATATATATAATTATTTAATAATTTTAGGAGTGGA
>JANKYF010000005.1:8635011-8651736 GCA_029829435.1 Erythroxylum hondense | reverse complement strand
TTTCTCCAAAAATTTTAAAAATTATAAATAAGCAAATACACTCTCCAAATCAAATTTTCAACACATAAAAACCACAATTCCAATATAATCACATTTATAGAACAATTATACCCAAAAATTATCAATGAATGCATGTACAATTATTTTTTATGTGCAAAGATTCAATATTCACGTGTATGTCCATATCATGTAATGTATGAGCATGAAATATGTTTTCTAATTTCTCAATAATCTCTTACATTTACTATTTTAGCCTTAACATAGGTAACGGGATGTTACATGAAGCATCGCATTGGCATATGAGATTTGGATACTTGAATTTTGACGCATTTAATACGTTGGGAGATAAATACATGGTGAAAGGAATGCCCTTTGTCAACCACCCACATCATTTATATGAAGCATGTTTACTTAGCAAGCATTCAAGAAGGAGTTTTCCAAAAGAAGCGGTGATAAGAGCAACCGCACCACTTCAACTTATTCATATTGACGTGTGTGGACCAATCAAGCCATTATCAATAGGTAAAAGTAGATACTTTTTACTTTTCATTGATAATTATAGTAGAAAAACATGGGTTTATTTCTTAAAGCAGAAATCTGAAGCATTTGAAGCATTTAAGAAGTTCAAGGCACTTGTGGAGAATGAAAGTGGTTATACAATTAAAGCCATAAGGTCCAATAGAGGAGGCAAGTTCACATCTAAGGAGTTTCTTGATTTCTGTGGATTACATGGAATTCGCCGTCCGTTAACAGTCCCAAGATCACCCCAACAAAATGGAGTTGCCGAAAGGAAGAATAGAACAATTCTTAACATGGCTCGATGTATGTTGAAGGCAAAAAATATGCCTAAAAAATTTTGGGTCGAAGCTGTGTCTTGTGCAGTTTATTTGTCAAATCGGTCTCCAACGAGAAATGTCAAAGTTCAAACTCCGCAACAATCGTGGAATGGAATGAAGCCTAGTGTTGCTCATCTAAAAGTTTTTGGAAGCATAAAATATGCTTATGTGCCACAACAAGAAAGATCCAAGCTCGATGATCGAAGTGTTAATTATGTATTCATTAGTTATGACCAAAATTCAAAAGGATACCGATTGTACAATCCAAGCAATGGAAGGATTGTTGTGAGTAGAGATGTTGAATTTGATGAAGAAGCAACATGGGATTGGGAGATGCAAGAAGAATGCACTTATGATTTTTTCCCCATACTTTGAAGATGAAGAGCAAGAAACCACAACAAATATTCAAGAGACAACTCTACTCGCTTCTCCAAATATGCCTCATTCTTCTTTATCCACGCATAGAGAAAGTTCAAGTGATGGAACACGGAAAATAAGGAGTATTTATGATATTTACGAACAAACGGAAGAAATCAATGATGTTGATGTAAGTAATTTCTTTTGTCTTCTTATAGATAGTGAACCTTCAAATTTTAGGGAGGCCATGAAAGAAAAAAGATGGAGACAAGCCATGGAAGACAACATCAAGGCAATAAAGAAAAATAATACTTGGGAATTATCAACTCTTCCTAAAGGTCGCGAAACTATTGGAGTTAAATGGGTCTATAAGATAAAAAAGAATGTCAATAGAGATGTAGAGAAATATAAAGCAAAGTTCGTTGCTAAAGGCTATATAAGCAAAATCATGGAGTGGATTATGATGAAGTATTTGCACCTGTTGCTCGTATGGAGACTATCAGTTTGTTGATCTCTTTTGTAGCTCAAATGAAGTGGAAGATCTATCAACTTGATGTAAAGTCAGTTGTTCTAAATGGCAATCTTTAAGAAGAAGTCTTTATTGAGCAACCAATTGGCTTTACAATCAAAGGTCACGAAGATAAGGTCCTGAGATTGAAAAAGGCATTGTATGGGTTAAAGCAAGCACCAAGGGCATGGAATACTCGCATCGACAAGTACTTCCAAAATAATGGGTTTGTTCGTTGTTCTCATAAATATGCTCTTTATATTAAATCATATGGAAATGGAGATATTTTACTCATTTGTCTTTACATGGATGATCTTATTTTTACCAGTAATAATCCAAGATTGTTTCAAGGGTTCAAGAAAGCTATGTCTTTAGAGTTTGAGATGACAAATATTGGATTGATATCATACTATTTGGGCTTGGAGGTTAAGCAAATGAAAGACGGAATTTTTATTTCACAAGAAGGGTATGCAAAAGAATATTGAAGAAGTTCCAAATGCTTGATTACAATCCAGTGACTACACCCATAGAATGTGGAATTAAATTGACAAAGTTTGATGATGGAGCTAAGGAAGATTCTTCTGTATTCAAAAGCCTTGTTGGATGCTTGAGATACTTGACATGTACAAGATCAGATATTATCTTTACTGTTGAATTGATAAGTTGTTTCATGGAAGTACCTACTTGTACTCATATGAAGGCGACTAAGAGGATTCTCCGATATATCAAAGATACAATTGACTATGGATTGCTCTATACATCATCTGTTGATTTCAAGCTTGTTGGGTTTTGTGATAGTGATTTTGCGGGAGATATTGATGATAGAAAAAGCACAATTGGTTTCGTGTTTTTTATGGGTGATTGTGCTATTACATGGAGTTTAAAGAAGCAACCTATTGTGACTTTGTAAACTTGTGAATCTAAATATGTGGCTGCAACTTCATGCACTTGTAATGCTATTTGGCTTAGAAGGCTATTGAATGAACTACACTTGCCACAAAAGGAAGCAACTGAAATATGTATTGATAACAAGTCTGCACACTCATTGACCAACATTTTTTCATGATCCAAGCAAACATATAGACATAAGGTATAATTTTATTAGAGAATGTATCGCAAAGAATGAAGTGGAGCTCAAGCATGTGAGGACTAATGATCAAGTTGCGAATATTTTTACGAAATCACTTAAATTTGAAGTTTTTCAACATTTGAGGACAAGACTTGGAGTTCGAAAGAAAATTTCAAATTAAGGGGGAGTGTTGAAGAGTAATTTAAAAGTTGATCTAGATGTATGCATGTATAAAGTCTAGATACATGGATGTTTAAGTTCATCGTTAGGAGGTTAATTATGTTCATGTATTAGTTAGATAATTAAATATTGGTTCATGTATAGTTTTGAGTTCATGTATGGTTCATTTATTTTGATTCATTAATGGGTTCATGTAATTAGATCTGAAGAGTCATTTTTGTACCTATAAATACCTCTTTGTACTTAAACTAAAATCATTCAAGTGAAATACAATCACTTCTTCTAAACAATTCTCTCCTCTCTAAACCTCCTCACTTCTTAACATCCAAGATAGCCTTCCTAACTCAACTAGAATTTCACCTGTCAACTTTTTACATGATAAGTCCAATCCAGACATCAAACCAACAATTGACCCCTTGTAGGGAATATGTAGATTTTTGTTGAAAAGTTGGATTACAAATACATGTTCTATTTTGTCATAGCTTCCATAAACTC
The DNA here is from genome assembly GCA_029829435.1 of Erythroxylum hondense. Lineage (NCBI taxonomy): Eukaryota > Viridiplantae > Streptophyta > Magnoliopsida > Malpighiales > Erythroxylaceae > Erythroxylum > Erythroxylum hondense. The sequence goes on along the minus strand of JANKYF010000005.1, from coordinate 8,648,291 downwards.
CAAAATCATGATTCAACAGACTACTATACACATACGGTGAATTCAACCTGCTCACAATGTAACAATCTAGGAGTGGTACAAAGCCAGCATCCTCTGACTCTTAAAAGCTTATGTTGTAAAAACATAAAGGTATAGATCCTGAAAAATAATTGTTGGAAAAATCCACCATAGCTATGTTCTCCAATTGGCATAACTGATTAGGCAGAACACCACTGAAATGGTATCCTCCTAGCAACAGGAATCTGAGAGCAGAGAGTGAACCAATTATGTCAGTAATGCTACCAGACATGTTGCTATCTAGTATGTCCAACCCTAAAAGTTTTGAATAAGTTTGGAAGCCTCTTGGAATTGATCCTCTGAACTTGTTCCCCGGGAGAAACAAGAAGATCAAGTTTGGGGTTCACACAGCTGGGCAATGGGCCTCCAAGAAGGTTGCGAGAAATGTCCACATAAGCTTTTGAGATGATTTCACAAGTGACGAGTCCTATTAAGAAATTATTCTGAAGGGAAACTGAATACAAATTACTTGTGTTACCAATCTAGCTGGGAATCTTTCTTGACATTTGATTGTTACTCATATCCAGTAAATAGAGGTTTGGGAATACGGTTTTCTTTTTTTAGGGATGGCTCAAAGTGAAGTGATTGTTGTCCAATTGCAGAACAACTAATTGAGCCAAGTTGAATTAATAAGAAGAAAACATATCTCCATAGAAATTGTTGTTTGACATTTTCAGAACTCCCAAGTTGATGCAACCTGACACCATTTCTGTTGGACCTGTACAAATATAAAAAAATTTATCAAGTAAAGCTAATAAGAAGCTGGTAATGAAGTAATGAATGTATATTCCTTCCTCTGTATTCATCCTTTACATCCCTTTATATGTACAAGTTTCATTAACAAAAAAATAATTGTGCATCTAACTGTTCAACAAACTGCTAACTAACTAACTATCTCTAACTAACTAACTGTATATAACAACTTAAACAGAATATAAGTTATTATCTATATGTACAATATATATGTACATCCCCCCTCAAGTTGGAGATTGGTAGAGATCAATCAAGCCCAACTTGGAAATTAAACGATGAAATATAGGAGCTATGAGGGATTTGGTAAAGGAGTCCGCGAGTTGATATTGAGAGGAGACGTGAGTAGTTTGAATAAAACCTTCCTTAAGCTTGTCACAAACAAGATGACAATCAATGTCAAGATGATTGGTTCTTTCATAAAAAAGGGGATTAGCAGCTATATGTAAAGATGATATAATTTAGATCATAATGGTATCATCCTAGTTTGCCACACTCCATTTTTTCCTTCATATTAGTGAGGTATTAGGTATACGTGATTGTATTGAATTTGTGTCATACATGACACATGCATTTGATACTTTTCAGTATCAAAAGCCTTGCAGGACGGAATGATGGACTTTCGTTAACTTTGGATCAAATGTTTAGTTTTTTAAAACATAGTCGACTAATCTAGTAGCGTGACTTAACCGAGTTTTTAAACTATTTTAAAACTAAAGTCAACACTGCAATTAAGTATTGTTTAAGGGGAAGATTGTTAGATATTTTTGTAATTTCCTATAAAGTTGGACAATATTTAATTGCATTTTTTGGTTTTTTAATAACTTACCAGTTAAGTTACGTAATTTGATCTAAATAAAGATAATAAAATAGCCCAATAAATAATCTAAATCAATGGGTCAAAGTCTGGGTAGAAAATGGATCTCAATCAGTGTGGTGGACCCATATCAGGCCTGTGATGGAGAAGCTCGATATAGAAGCTATATATAAAGGTTAAGGTCTCCTATAGTTTCTCATATCAATCGTAAGCATAAGGATTCTCTAACCCATTAAGAGAACTTACCTTTTGAGAAAATTGTAGAATGACTTTACCCGCATCCCCAAGAGCAGTTCTAGTGAAGGCAGCGGTGAATTCGCGCTTATTTTAGTTTTAGAAAGTTCGTTTGAAATTATGGAGACCGAAATAAGATATTTTCCCCATTTCTTCATTTCTTGCCCTTTCACGTTCGATCCGGGATATATAACTAAGATATCGTTACGTATTACACCAATCACATCAAAAATGCCACCAGATAAGCTGTTATTTGTGGCGCCCAATGCATAAAGCATTAACGAATCCTGAAAACCTCTTGGAATTGATCTTCTGAATTTGTTACGTTGCAGAAACAAAACATGGACATTGGGCTCAGACAACTGGGCAATGAACCTCTAAGAAGATTGTGAGAAACGTCCACATAATATTTTGAGATGAGCTTACATGTAACTTATCCCACGGACAAATTATTCTACAGGGCAACTGAATACAAATTATTTGTGTCACCAATCCAGTTGAGAATCTTGCTGGACATTTGATTGTTACTCGTATCCAACAAATAAAGGGTTGATAATAAAATTTTATTTTTGTATGAATGGCTTAAAGTGAAGTGATTGTTGTTCAACTGTAGAACAACTAATTGAGTCAAGTAGAAGTAATTAGAGCGAGAAACCTGTTAGAGTGAGAAAAGTTGGCGAATTTTGTACATGAAGCAGACAGTGAACTCTTACACCTTCTTGAGTTTCCCTAGCGGAGCTCGGTGAGAGTATGGACGCCCTCGTCAACGAGGGGCACCAAGCTAAGAAAGGCCGCACCAGGAAAAGGGACGATGACATTGTTGCTCCCAAATCGTCATACAACGCGGCTGTGACAGGCGGCGAGACTGGCGATACGGTGGAGGGAGTACATTCTTGGCCAGAAGACCTTCCAATGGAGGTTGAAGAGGGGGACATCACAGCCACCGTAGAGGAGCGTGGGGGAAGCGTCGTTCTATCCCAGCAGATGAGGACCAAACTGGATAACCAGTGGAAGCTCGTCGTCATGGTTAAGTTGCCGGGAAGGTAGGTGGGTTATTGGACTCTCATCACCCTCCTGAGAAACATGTGGAAGCTGCGTGGTCCGATGAAGATGGTTGATCTTGACAACAACTTCTACCTGGTTAAATTTAAAAAGGAAGCAGATTATCTCCACGTCCTCACCGATGGGTCGTGGCTTGTTTTTGGGCAGGTCCTCGCTGCTCAGCGCTGGAGTCCCACCTTCCGACCGACAACTACACAGGTTTCGTGGGCTGTCGTCTGGATTCAATTCCCGAATCTGCCAATAGCTCGCTACCATCCTTCGATCCTTCAAGCTCTCGGGAATCTTGTGGGGAGCACGGTGAAATTGGACGACGCAACGCTGCTAACAGTGCGAGGAAGATACGCGCGTGTTGCGGTTGATATTGATCTGAGCTTGCATATGAAACTGGACGGGGAAACGCTGCTGATCGCTTATGAGGTCCCTCAGGTGTGTTACTCATGCGGCAAAGTTGGCCATCCCACGAGCTCTTGCACTCACACGTCCACGGAGACCAGTACTCCAACAGATCCGACGTCTCACCACCGTGCTCAGGACAATGAAACCAGACGCCCACTGGTGGAGCAAACAGGGAAGAATGAGACAGCCACACCCAAAGGGTATGGGCCATGGACTATTGTGCAACGACGAGCTCCCAAGCCAGTGCAGACACGACAAGAGCAGGGGCCCAGGAGTCAGTCTGGGGATGAGCACCAAGGCTCCAGATACAGCATGCTTCTGACTAAAGAAGTTAATGAAGAAGTGACTCCTAGCCCTTCTATTACTCCTAACAATGGTACTTTTACAGGATTTGGGCAACGGTTCCAGTTGTCAAATTTAGTTGGCCCAAGTAAGGTTACCCCCCATAGGGGGCGTCTACATCGACAGCCCACAGATCCAAGAAGAACTCCAAGGGCAAGGTAGGCCCCCATACCCCACTGACCCGGGGGGACAGGGTCAGGTCTAGCGGGACTGCCCAGCGTGAGGACTTGGCCCAAACGGTCCAGCTTCAACCCACAGGTAAGGATAGGAATTTGGTAGTGAAAATTTCGACTCACTCCGAAATGATTTGTGATAGTCAGATATTAGCGGCTCAGGCGGTGCGACCCGAGGAGGGACTTCAATTAATGGAGGGTGTTGATGAACCTGGGGACGAGGCCAACCTGCGAACCGGCACCACCGTTCTACCGCCATCCGAACCTTCTAACTTAGTGGTCCCTTCTGATGGGTAGCCTGCCCCCTCAGAACCGAGCTGGGATATGTAACTGATCCTGCAAGACCAGCCTGTGGACCTACGAGAGGTGCACGGAGACGGCATCGGGGTAGCCCCGATGCAGGGTAACGCTTTCTGATTCCTGTTTTTTATGTTAATTTTAATCTGGAATTGTCAAAGGGCAGGTAGGTCAGAGTTCTAGATCCTTCTGTGTAATTACATCCATAATTATAAACTGGGTATCCTGGCCTTGCTGGAACCTCAGATTAGTGGTTCTCGGGCAGAGAAAGTGATCCTTTCCCTCGGCTTTGACTTTTCTTTTCAGGTCGAAGCCGAAGGTTTCTCTGGCAGGATTTGGCTTCTTTGGCAAGGTGCGTTTGACCTTTCTGTTGTCATCGCACACTGTCAATTTCTGCATCCTTCTGTCACCTATGATCAAAATCAATTTGATTTAATCGTCGTTTATGCTAGGTCGCAAGTGGCCTCACAGTCCATGGTCTGGCCTGCTTTATCTTGGATCGGATGTTCTACCTAGTGGCCTTGGCTTGTGGGTAGCGATTTCAATGCTAAGCTGGAGATTTCTGACAAAAGGGGTGGAGCTACCTCTAATCAAGTGGTGAGTCTACGGTTTAAGGAGTGGGTCCATCGATGCGGGCTGCACGACTTAGGCTTTCTCAGCTTAAAGTTCACTTAGTGTAGAGGCACGGTTCAAGCTAGTCTAGATAGAGTGTTCGGTTCGTCTGCCTGGATGCAAAAGTTTCCCCAAACGATGAACCACCACCTACCCTTCCTTAGTTCCGATCACCGACCTATGCTGCTTTATTTATTCCGTAACCCTCCTCGGCTAAGTGGAGCACCTCCCTTCTGTTTTCAAAACGCGTAGCTCACGCACTCCCGATTTCTGGAGGTGGTAGCCGAGCATTGGCTCCCTCAGGAGGCGACAATGAGTAAATCTTTGGCACATTTCGCTACGCACCTTCAGGCCTGGAACACGCGGGTGTTCGGGCACATCTTCTACTAAAAATGAAGGCTCATCGCCCATCTGGAAGGGCTCCAGCGGGCCTTGACACTCGATCCCTCGGCTTCCCTTCTCGATCTGGTGGACACTCTGAGTAGAGAGTTGATGCAAGTTTTATGCGAGGAGGAACTTTATTGGCATCAGAAAGCCCGGTGCAATTGGCTTTCGCAGGGTGATCGAAACACCAAGTATTATCACACGCTCACCCTAGCCAAGCGAAAGAAATTACGGATTGATAGACTTTATGATGAGATTGGGAACCTTGTTACGGATCCAGAACAACTGCGTCTGCTTGTTCAGAATTATTTTGTCAACCTCTACCATCTCAATGATGGGTCGTCCCTGACGTTTCCCCTCACGGGAGCCTTCTCGAGCCTTTCGGAGGTGACGGTCCAGGAGCTCGCCCTCCCTGTTCAGGAAAATGAAATCCGCCGCGCGCTTTTTGCCATTAACCCAAACAAAGCCCCGGGCGTTGATGGTTTAATGCGCTTTTCTTCCAAAACCAATGGGCAGCGGTCGAGCCGATAGTGGTGGCCTTTATTTAGGCAGTTTTTAGGATGAAAAGATGGGAACCTGACCTGAATCAAACCCTTCTGATCCTCGTCCCCAAAATCACATCCCCTAGTCGGCTATCTCAATTTCGTTCGATTAGCCTGTGTATCGTCACATATAAGGCCATTTCTAAAGTCATTGTGCACCACTTGAAAGAACATATGGACCACCTTGTTGCGGCCAACCAATGCAGCTTCATTCCTGGGCGATAGATCAATTGACAATATTATTATAGCCCAGGAGGTTATCCACACAATGCGGAGGAAGATAGACAAGACTAGGTTTCTGGCCCTGAAAGTGGACTTGGAAAAGGCTTATGACCGGCTGCGATGGGTGTTTCTTCACGACACGTTGGTCGATAATGGGCTCCCAGACAATTTAATCTGGGTCATTATGAAGTGCGTCACGACGGTATCGATGCAGGTCGCCTGGCAAGGCACTATCTTTAATTTTTTCCGACTTTCGCAGGGCCTCTGCCAAGGGGATCCACTTTCTCCTTACCTTTTCGAGCTTTGTTTAGAGCGCTTAGGGCAGCTCATTTTGAAGGAGGTGAACTGCGGGAGCTGAAAATTGGTCAAGTTGAATCGAATGGGTCCTCCTATTTCCCACTTATTATTTGTAGATGACCTCATTCTTTTTGCTACAGCTGAGGATATGAAGACACAAGTGATAGCCCGTACTTTGGAATCTTTCTGTAGTGCTTCCGGCCAGATTATTAGCACCGCCAAATCTCAGATCTTCTTTCCAAAAATATTCCCCGGGATACTGTGCGACGACTGAGCCAAGGGCTTCAGGTTCCTAGTACGACTAATTTTGGTAGGTATTTAGGGGTTCCGCTTATCCATGAGCGGACTAACTACAACACCTGTTATGTCAAAATGACTTCACATTTAATAATTTTGTTGATAATCAAATAATAATAATGTTTGAAATAAATGAACTGTTTTGATAAGTGTGTTAAGCGTGCAGTGAGAAAATACAGAAGAAGTAGACAAAACTCAGAAGAAGTTGCGAAACACAGAAGGAGTTTCGAAACACAGAAGAAGTTGCAAAACACAAAAGAGTTTCAAAACTCAGAAGAAGTTCAAAAACTCAGAAGAAGTTCAAAACTCATAAAAAGTTTCAAAACTCAGAAGAAGTTTCAAAACTAAGAAGAAGCAAGTTGAGTTAGTTACAGAACTCAACAAAATAACGGATTCTACAAGAAGCAAAAAGCAAGAAGCAGTTATCAAGATTCAAGAAGCGGTTGGAGACTTAGGCTACAAATATTAGTCGTAGTCGAAGACTGAATAATCTTTATGCTTACAAGTTATTACTTATAAAAATTTTGTATACAAAGTACGATATACGAGTGTTAACACTATTGTAACAAAAGCTCACAATATCTTTCTAGTGAGAGAAAGAAAAGGCTGAAAGCCTGGAGAGGCTAAGATAGTTGAGAGAATACTCAGTGTAAGAGACCTGAAGAGGCTCTGGAAGGAATGAAAGAATACTTATATCTTTGATGAAGTATAGTGAAAACTCAGAAGGATTCTGAGGACCAGATGTAGCCCAAGGTTTGGAGTGAATCAGTATAAAAATCTCATCGCCTATCTTCTATCTCTTTACTCTTAAATACTCTTGTTTTTTTACAAGTTCATATGAGTTATTTGCGATTTAACTAAGTACATATTTGATATTCACTCAATACTTGAAAAAGTTTCTTTTTCAAGAGATTTTCAAAGATTTTGTGTATTCACGAAAAGATTACACAATTCAACCCCCCTTCTTGTGTACTTCGTATATTCTCACCCAGTCGGTCCTCTCCTCTCTGCCCATGTTTACTATGCAAACAGTGAGGCTCCCACGCCAATTGTGCGACAATTTGGAAAAAAACTATGCGAGATTTCATTTGGGAGTCGAAGCCTAACCACCGTAGAACGCACCTGGTTAACTGGGACTCAATGTGTCGACCTAAAGTAGAGGGAGGCCTGGGCCTTCAAAGACTTCGCGCCACTAACGATGAGTTCCTGGCAAAACTAGGTTGGGCACTGCTTACTAAGCCCAATGCTCTGTGGGTTCAGATACTACGGGCTAAATATTGCTTTGATGATCGTACCATCCCCCATTCCCTTGCCAGGCCTAGGGCTTCGATAACTTGAAAAGGGATATCAACCTCCTGGCAATTTGTCCGACAAGGCCTTACCTGGACTCTGGGGAAAGGCAGACGAGTTTTATTTTGGCTGGACAATTAGATGGCAAGCCGAGGGCCACTCATTCGCATCACGACTTCTCCGATCCCGGATGGCATCCTTTCTGCTACAGTAGCGGACCTTACCCATGAAGGGGGCGGCTGGAGATGGAATGAATTTCAACAATTCCTACCGTCTACAGTGTGTGTGGAGCTGGCGACCTACTATCCCTGTGGCGAGGATGGAAGATTTTACAGGATGATTTGGGGCCCGACACCTCATGGGAAGTTCACAATGGCGTCCGTTTATGAGCTCATAGACGGCCGCTCCATGGAAACTCAACCTAAAATTTGGAAGGTTATTTGGAAATGGGCAAGGTCGCAGCAGATCCGGTCGTTTCTATGGCTGGTCGCTCAACGTCGACTCCTGACCAACCAACAGCGTGTGGGCCGCCATATTGCCTAAGATAGCCGTTGCCACTTCTGCGGCCACAAAAAATCCCTTCTTCATGTCCTGAGGGACTGCTCACGCGTGAAAGGTCTCTGGTGACAATTCCACCCGGCGGGGGTTGATACCGCATTTTTTCAACAGGACGTGAAAACGTGGCTAGTGTCAAACCTCATGAGACACTCCCAAATCTAGCAAGAAGCGTGGCCCATCATCTTTAGGGTCACCTGTTGGTTTCTTTGGAAATGACATAAAGGGAGCGTGTTTGACCCGACTTTTGAATGGCCATCTGGGGGTATCAAAATCATTCTGGATTATGTCGGTTGGATAGCACGCACACGAGCTATGGCGAGTTGCGTATTTCCGCCTCAAGGTATGCCCGTCGGATGTTTAGTGGGCTGACAAAACCGATGGAGGGATGGGTGAAAGTCAACACTGATGGTGTAGTTAAACGCGGGATTGCTACGGCCTCCGCTCGGGGCTTAATTAGGGATAGCCATGGAAATTGGTGTGGGGGCTTTCAACAGTTTATTGGACGGGGTTCTCTTCTCTCAGCTGAACTTTGGGGTGTCTTCTCAGGCATTACTTTGACTTGGGACCTGGCCTATCGACGAGTTATTGTCGAAATTGACTCTCGCGAGGTTATTAACATTATTAATTTATACAATTGTGTTCTGACTGAGGAAACCTTTTTGGTGCCAGGTATCAGGGAGTGTTTTCATCAAGACTGGGAGCTCCACCTCCAGCATGTCGTCCGCGAAGGGAATCAATGTGATGACAATTTGGCGAGTCTTGCGGCCTTTCTACTACCAGGTCTTCATGTCCTCCAGGACCCTCCTCAGGACATCCATGAACAACTCCATAAGGATGCTCGCGGAGTATTGTATTCCAGAGCTTTAAGTTAATTTTGTCTATTTCCCTTGTAAGCAAAAAAAAAAAAAAGAATAAAACATATCTCCATAGAAATTGTTGTTTGACATTTTCAAAACTGCCAAGTAGATGCAACATGACACCATGTCTTGGAACCAGTCCTGAAAATTTGTTAAATGAAGCATCTCGGAACCTTAGTGTTTTCATGTCACCAATTGATGCCGGAAGAGGACCTTCAAAACCATTTCTGGACAAGTTGAAATGCACCAGTTGTGGAAATATTTTGCCAATGTGTCTATCCAGCTGTCCATTCAAGCTATTCTCATATCAACTGACAATAAAGAAAAGTTTGAAGTTGGTGGTAGATGTAAATGACCATAGAGTTACTCCTAAAATTTAGTGTCTCCGGTTCTGGATTGTTTTCAAGCAGCCAACTAGGAAAAGTTCCTGTCAACTTGTTATGAGACAGTTCAACTGTTATCAAGGTGTTCTGGTGAAAGAGGAACTCATGAAATCCTATTCAAATTACAATTAGTAGTACAAGGATCTTCGGTTGAAAATTTGGAAGCCAACCCGGATAATCATTTTCAACTCTGAAATGGTTGTTGTCACTTACCAATTGAAACACCACAAGCCTGGACTGATTAGCAAATAAAACAGAAAATGAACCCTCAAAAAGATTGTGACTCAGGTCTAGGTACTCGAGGGACGACAGACTGGTAATTAATGAGGAAGGAATGTGACCAGAAAAATGGTTTCCAGAAAGATCCAACACGGACTTCAGTTTATTCAGACATCCCAGAAGGAGTCCTTCAAAACCATTGTTGTTGAGATCCAACTCCTCAAGTTTCTCCAATGTACATAAACCTGCTAATACAATTATCTCATTATATCCCCTATAATTTGTACATGCAGTATAATTCTAACTGTGTGCATTTTATTTACGGGACTTTACAACAGGAATGCCAAGACACTTTTGCTCTGAAATGATGTTCTTAGAATTCTTTTGCACTTACTCTGGTGGTAAGGAACCGTTCAAAAGAATTGATGATAAAGACAAGGCCTTCAGGGATGCAAGTGCTTCAATGTTAAGATGAATGTTCCTGGTGAAACCATTGTAACTAAGATCTAAAACTTCCAAATTGGTAGGAGTTGACAAACCTATGAACAAGAAACATGACATAAATATCGTATCAGATTACCGGTACCAGCAGACTACTAGGAGTTAAATTGTTTGGTATAATGAGAAGAGATATTACCTTCGAATGGAAGTATTCCATTAGAGAGTTACACTGCAACTTGAGCCCCTTCAAGCTACTCAATCATACCTTTAACTAATGAAAAGGGGTTACAGCCAACTTATTCCGCGCAAGAATCAAGTTCTTAAGGGAAGGAAGTGCACATAATGATTGTATGATGCTATCATCGAAATGGTTATCTCCCAGATCCAAGGTCTCCAACTTTCTGAAACTTGCCCAGCTCGTATCCCCTTTAAATAGAAATCATTTCAGTTTTCAATCCTAGAACAGAAACAGATTAATAGTCAAGTTGGAGTCATTGACATACGAATGTTCCCAATCCCAATAATATCTGAGGATGAAGTCAGTTATTTCAGCTCCACCAAAGTATGGAACCAGGAAATCTTTAAGGGCCAGTAATTAACATCTCCATAATACATTTCTGGATTGGCTTCAAATTCTTTCCGCAATCACTACAGTTGAGCCGCTTGTCCATGCTGGAATAAGATAGTCTGCATCATATATATCCATCAGATTCTAAAGATGCTTTAAAACTCTAAGAGAGCCAGTCTCTCCTCTTCAAAACAACTTGCACTTGCACGGATTTGAACCAGAATAATCAAACCCAGGAACAAGCACTTTACTGAGGCTAACTCCATTGCACTTCCTCTTGCAGTTTCTTCTACAAACTGGAAAAGTAATTTAACCCGAGTTTTCTGAACACGATCATATGCAATAAGGAAAATAGCCTCCTTGTGCTTGCTACGCGTAAACAACGTGAAAACCAAGATCAGTAGAAGATGTTGACTCGTGCGCTGAAAAAAAATATATCAAACACAAAAAATTATAAAATAATATCTGTATAAAGATATTCAAGCATTGGAATATCTTTTACTTATAGAAGTCAAATCGTAAATTCATAATCATATGGCCAAAGGCCAGAAATTATGATTCCATCATATCTTTATGGTCATGATTTAATGATATGTTGAAGGAGAAGACCAATAAACATGAACTTAGCTGATAGTGCTAACAATTAGGCGTGCACGCTCGTGGTAGTAACTTTAATTAAGTGGATAGTCCACAGTCTACCACTCATGACATTTTCATGACAACTTAGTCATCACATTTAATAATGTTGTCCTCCATTCACAAGTCATGACTTGTGATCAACTTAGCTATTATTTGAAATAAATATATATAATCACTACTTTTTATTAATTTAAAATTCCGTGACACTCTTTTTTATACAAAGCATAAACATTACATTTGGTTATGCTTCTTTGTTTTTAACATGGACAATAAAAAGAGACATTGTATGGTTTATACTCAGATCTGGACTGACCAATTATTGATCTAATGATTGCAAATATTAATTTAAAGAATAGATTGCACAAAAGTATATTTTAAATTTCAATGCTTATAATAAAATATAAGTTTAACATTTTTTGAAACGTTTAGAAAAGACTTGAAGTGGACAATTGTTAGATGCCATGCACGTTAATGTAAATTATACATACAATCCAATTCTACTCTGAAGTTTCTAAAATTATTTTGCACCGACCGAGTGTTTGTAAGGAAACTTCCAAACTATTTGAAAATAATGCCAATACGTTCAGTTCGTGAAATCGATTTTATAGTGTAGAGAAAAGTTTAGTACATTAAATATGACTATATGAGAATCTCAAAACATGCTATTAATCGGCTTTCAATTTTGGTTTAGCTCTCTCTATTTCTTAAGTTATCAAATACTCTTTATCAAACATGAAAAAGACGCAATAATTGTGTGGAAATTTTGTGTATAGGCAGGGTCCGTAAATGGTTATGGATGTAATATCAAAAGCCAATCAATCGATATAAGCCATAGTAAATGTAAAGAAAAACAATTTTAGAGTTATCGGTTAGGTTTTCATTTTAATTTTCTCAAAAAATCTAAAATGCCATTTAGTTTTAGATTGAAAATTATTTAAACTCAAAAACTAAAATTATATAAAATGTCACGACCCAAATGAGCACGTGACCATCACGTGAAACTCAAAAGCCAAATCCTTCATATTACAAGCGAGTACAACTATTAGTGACATAACGTATAAGACAGTAAAGTACAATAACGCAGCACGCATCAAAAATAAAATAAAATCATATCATATCACTACAAACGCTCGAGTATAATTACAAGTGAAAACAAATGAAAAGCAACATAGAGGTAAACATGCTATAGCAGACACTCCTCAGGGTCACTGATGCGAAATTGATGATAACTAAGCTGAAAAGTAAAATTGAGGGGAGTCATATTTCACTGTGTAAGTCCATATCGCCCTATAATATCCAAAGGTATGCTCACACACAATATACAATTTATACTAACATAAATACACATATGTGATGCATAAGAAATCACATGCAATGCTTAATAAATCGTGGAGGAAGAATATATGTAGAACTTTAGTCTCCAAAGGTTAATTTTCACAATATTACACCTCGACTAGCTATAGGGAGTTAAGTATCACTGACGGCCTAGCTATACACTTATATTCATATAGTTATACGACCCTCTTAGTTCAAAGGGTGATGCGGAGAGCTAAGCATCACCAATAGACCAACTCCCACTTAATATATCTAAACTCACCATCATATCAACAATATACATATCAAACAAGGATCTGATCGAGAGTTAAGCATCAACTAGGATCGATCGATATTATATCTCAATATCATATTACAATCATCTCTCATAATCAAGCCAGTGTGTATCTGGTCCTGATGTATACCTATCAAGTAGCACTTCCAACAGATTTTTCCTCCTCTCCAGTCACAATCAAATACATGAATGCACAGTCCAAATATAATTCTTGTAATTCACAAAATAAACACT